>JABUIW010000031.1:7420221-7480030 GCA_013363375.1 Menidia beryllina | reverse complement strand
TTTATTTATTTATTTATTTATTTATTTATTTATTTATTTATTTATTTGATTTGTTTGTTTGTTTGTTTATTTATTTATTTATTCATTTATTTATATACACACACACACACACACACACACACTCCAAGCCCAAGCTCAGTAACACTTTTGTGACTAAATAAATAAGTATAACTCTCAATGCAATTTCTAATTTTTTGGAATGACATGGAGAAGAACATACAGCTAATACATACTTTTAAAATATAAATAAAAAAACACTTATCTAATTAGATTTAACAATTCTCCCAATGACCTAAGTACTTATGCCACAGTATAATGTAAATTACTTGAGTCCAACAAACAATTTTTCCTTTTCCACTTTCTATTTTTGGCAAACTTTGACAGACAGGTTGCAATAACAACAACATTTATACAGAAATTGTTTGTATGTCACGTCTCCAAAAAGAGGGGCTTTTTTTTTTTTTACAACATCTGTGTGAGCACGGCAGACTGCTGCTGCACCAGAAAGTTGCTGTTGCTAGGGCGATGAGACCGACTTGACAAAGCAAAGTTACAGCCAGCAAGGAAGTTTTAAATATGCCAAAAGGCTCCAATGAATTGGTTTGATTTGTTACCAATAGCAACCTGTTTCATACGGCTGTCTTCTGACCCGCTGTTACCGGGGAAATGAGCCAAAAAATTAATCAAACCGAACATAATTCTTTCATCATTACCTCCCTGTGCAAATAAAAAGTGTAAGTCAGACTTTGTTGGATCTCTCTCAACTATTCTCACAGAAAAAAAAACGTGTGTACTGTGAACATTGAGCCATGTCATATTTCCTCTGCTTTAACCCTTTAAACTAAAGCCTGATCCAAGAATAAAACAAAACAGAAAGTTTTAAGTCTTTATTTGGCCTTTTAACAAAATATGTAAAAAGCAAAAACAAAAATAAATTTTTGATATTAATAATTTATTACTATGCGATAGGTCAAGTTATTTTTTGTGTAGTCTTATCAGGTGTATCTGATTGTGTACAATAGGATTCTGAGCAAAGTTTTTACCATTAAATTATGCAAAAGGTGTCAGACGCAAAACGTTTCAGAAACCGTGTGTATTAAATATGCTACATTTGGCATTACAGGGCTAACTAACATGTTAGCTTCATGAGCATCATCTATCAAAATCTTTCAGTCTTAAGCCAAACATGCTGTGCTGCTTTGGAGGATTCTCTCTCTTTCTCTGTGTGACCCCCTGGGAGGCTTCGGCATAGTTGAAGATATTATCTGTGATGGATTGCGACATTTATACGCACACTGTGCTGCCTGCATGCTCGTTTTATTACTTTCACCTTGATTACTGCATAAACATAAGAGGTAATTTGGTACATTATTTACTGTGCCCAGCATGTAAAACTTTTGATAGAATTGATGTAGTATTTGATTGACTATAAAATGTAAAGTATTCGCGGAATCAAACAGTCACATTCACATTTAGAGCCGCGTTGTCAGTAGAAAAATAAACATTGCATTATTTTGTTTTAACAAGTACAGGAATGGTGACGGCTTCTAGTCCGCAAACAAAATGGAGTAAGTCATTATGTTCCACTAGATGAAGAATGAATAGTTCTTAACAAAATGAAGGCTTCGTCTATAATGAAACACTTCCCGGCTTGACATTTCCACGGGGAACTACCAGAACTTGTTGCCCTGTTTCTCTCGTTCATTTGCATTTTTCCACTGCAGAACTGCGTTTAATTATCACACAGAGAGCCCATTTACAGAGGTAATGAGAGAGAGGCCAAATGCAACCAAACCCCCCCCCACCCCCCATACACAGGCACAATCTGCATAAAAAGAAGACAACTCATGCACTACCCTACCATACATCTTTGTTTTCCTCCATATGCTCTGCTTCATGGACGATTCTGTTATGTAACTTTTTCCGTAGCCCTAGAAACTTTAATTGTCCACTTTGGAGAAAGATTTGGGCTAAGGAGAACATCTAGAGAAATCTGCCCTAGTTTAACAATTCTGGCTCCGTTACTTCAAAACTCCACAGCACCAGGTATAATTTTAAAGGTCGTACTTATAATAAGGGAACCATGCTGATGAATATATTCAGAGTAAGTTTTCATGTCATTAATTACATATTTTCGATGTGATACAGGACTCTAAAAATAAACTGTAAATGCAAAACTGTTTTGTTTCATAAAAGATCTGTAATAACATGTCCTATATCTTTTATAACAGACTCAGTTCACAAACATAATTTTTCCTCCTGTGCGTTTCAAATTTGTGTTTTGTTTGAATTTTACATGCCGTCAGATATTTGTTACACTTGTTTTGATTTTCCTAAGGCACCCTTTACACAGTGTTAATAGTTCAAAATGTTATATTAAATTGAAAATGAGTATTTTGAATAATAAAGGGTTCAAATAGATATTGCTTCTGGTTTTGGTGTTATAATTCTCTTCTCTCTCTATTCCCAAGGCTAATCCTTGAGCCTTTACCCCCTTTTTTTAAACAAATGCATTACTATCATTACTATAAATATATCCTCTTTGTTAATGAAGAAGGTCTTACAGGTAATGTGATTTATATTTTCTGTCATGCAGAGGCTGTGCTTTTATTAAGTGGAATTTACTTTTAATTGTGCTCTTGATAAGATGGTTGAAGTGTTTTTCCTCTGTCTTAAACCCATTACACGAATGTATTTCTCTCTAAAAGTAATAAATCGCTACCAAGCTAAAACTAAGAGCTTTTTTTCAATTTGCATACAAGCAGCAGAGGTTGATTTGTGTGTAGGTCTAAGACTTGAATCACTTGCTTTTCACTGTGATTCTTATAGTTCACTAAATCATTTCACCACCGCAATGTTCACTTGAAATAGTTGTTTAACAATGCCGGGGGGGGATTTAAGTACCTGTATTAATAGATATAAAGACAAAGAAGATCTTTATCCTTTGTGAAATAGTGGAATATTTTGATATATTTTTTGAGACAACACAATTGAGCACAACTGGCTGTGCCTCTTTGTCAGTGAAAATCTGAAAAATACAAGTGGTTCATGTTACAGCATGTTACAAATAGATAACAACTCATCTTACATTGTGCGGGCGGTTATCTAATCTTTGCTAATATATTCCACATTTGACTATATAAAACAAGATGACTATATGAATGTGCAAAAAAACAAAAAAAAAACAGGCATGACACAGAGAGTAAACAAAAAGTGATTGCAAAATCTGTCTCATCAGCTTTATTTTTTGCAAAGGGCAGATATAAATGTCCATATACATGCTGCTACCCATGCCCTGAGGGTTTAGCTTTGTCTGCGGCTGTGAGCTAACTCGACCGGGATTGGCTGATTTTCCCCCTCCACTGATCTGTGGGCCCTGAAGGGACAGGAGCCGCCAGCTGTTTTGCACACCAAAACAAACCTTTGAAACCTTCTGTGAGAGATGTTATGATCAGTAAATCTGTACGTCTTCGAACATGAACCGAGTTTTATGTTCAAATATAGAATAGTCAAACGAACAAACCTGTAACCAAAAACTGGCTGGGAAGCTGAATTAGAAAAAGGACATGGTGGAATTTGAAATATTTGTGTGCGTAATATTTGCTGTATATTTTCTTAGCATTTTAAAACCTCCAAATAGCAACAAAGTGCATGTGTGTCCATTTTTACATAAATAACTACAACTTAGAAACAAAGGAGATGATATGTTATCCAATTAGTAGAATATGGATGCAACAATGTTGACAAAAAAGAATGGAATAAACATTTCTAAAGGCTGTGTTAAATCTTTGGGGAAATGTGTAATTGATGAAGTCTGGCCCGTGTTTTACTCCAAACACCAGCTGAATAAATAAAAAATGGTCTGTAGGTGTTCCAACATGTAGTGACTAAAACATATGTCATGTTGGCAGTTGTCCTTGGGTTTTTTTCTTGGCATTTATCTGAACTTGATCACTTTACTGAATTAATACAGGGTGTATAACCTTTGGGAGAAGTGGTTCTGCTAAGCCTTGGATGTAAGGAGGAGCTTTGCCCACTCAGTCTCCTGACACCTTGCAAAAGGACTGAGGCATAAGATTCTGTTGCTTCTTCACCATTTATTTCCTCAGTCTGTTTTAGAAGTGCACCATGTTACAGTATTTCTTTAAAGAAAAAGAAAAAAATCAATGTAGATAAAGTTAGGATTCTCATCTCTCAATTGATAGACATGGATATAATTCAATATATACTAGACTTCAAGTTATATTCTAACACATATGTAACCCAAGGTGCTTTACAGTAAACAATAAAATAAAATGAAATACAAAAGATTTTTTTTTTTTTTAGTTGAATGAGAACAAAAGGCTCAGCAGAACAACAAACAAAGATCTCAACTAAATGCAAAGACACTTAAAGCAAAAAAAGCAATTAAAAGCAACAACCCAAAAGCCTAAAAACATCAAAACCAGGAAGCAGACCTGAAAGAAGACGTAGACACAGAAAGCACAGCTTTTAATCATTTCCTGTTAAAGGGCTGGTCATTTGTCTTCATGATCCAAATGATGTGATGTGTGTGGGCCTCAAACTAAAATGACTGTGACACACCTGTTTTAAAATGAGCTTTTCAGCAGAATGTCTTCATGCGTGTCTCAGATCTGGTCAGATTCCCACACTCTGTTTCTTTGCATGAGCAACAAAATGCATAATACATTGACACCAACAGGTAATAATAGCTCTTCCTTTTGTCAAAACCACCCCATCTGATTAACCTCTCAGTCTGCTGACCTGCTCACATCTGCCTTTTTTGCTTCTTTTTTTTTAAACTAATTCCCTGAGGTCCTATTAAAAGTGTTTGGGACAAGCGTGGGTCAGAATATCACCTGGCTACAGCACAGACACCCCTAGTCCCGACCCTTAAAACCGCCGTGTTTAAGGAGCAGGGCCTTCCTCATTAGTGATTTTAACTGTGTACAGCAACTGTATCAGTTTGAAATGATTAGAAATGACATCATTGGTTACTGTATGTCAGACCCTGAACAAGAGAGAACCCAAACCAAAAGCCATGAAGGCTTCAAAAGGACTCATGTGAGCTGTTTTTTTCCCCCCGAATGTTAGGTCTTACTTCAGATAAAAGGTTTTGTGAAAGTTGTGCTCAGAACGATGTGGATCCTGCCCCTGCTTTGTTTGAAGCTCTGGTCCTGGAGTGACGCTCGGCCCCAGGAAACCTTTCAGAGAGTGATTAATTACTCATTTGGCGTAAAAACAAATCCGCTGTGCCGCTGTGGATGTGTGGAGCTCTCCTAAAATAGCGCATTAATCAGGGAAGTCAGCGCATGTTCTCCATATCAACACTGCTCTCTTGAGTTAAAAACAACAACACTTAAAGGGTTTACCTTTCTTTGAGTTTAGAGCTCTGAGAGCACTTGAAATGATCTCATCTACAGATACAATAAATGAAACTGATAACCTCACACCATTCAGCCCGACCTTTGTTGAGAGACGTGAATAGCCCTGCTTCATACAGAACCTATTCATACGTGAGTCTGGCTTGTAAGAGTGATATGAATAAGACATGAGAACTATGCATGATTCAGGAGTTCTAAATTAGTTACAAAGACGCTGCAACCGTTGCTGCTGTGCTGTCCTTCTGCTGCTTTCACAAAAGGTGATGTGCATGTTTCTAGTGTCTTAGACGGAGAAAGAAAGAGAATAATTGTACCCGGATAAATGAATTTCAGTTGACATTGCATTGCACTTACTGAATGATATTTGCAATGCTGATTTAATTTCTGGTTTGTGAATGAAAGAGGAGCCATGTAAACTATAATTGTCAATTTAATAGACAACTTGGGCATGAAATTTGCTATCTTCCATTTCCTTTAACTTCCCCAGTTCTGAACTCAGTGGCTGACCATGTCCCCGCGTATTAGTGCAACTGGATCTGACTGCAGATAAAAATGGAGCTCTGGGGAGGGCAGGGGAGGCTCGTTCATTAACAGATAACTGCAAAAAACTCTGGGAAACATGAGCTGACTGTATGCAAATGGCCAGTGTTGCAGAGGTGCTTGCACGAATGCACACAAAGACTTCAAACTGTCACCCGCTGTTTGCATCCATACAAACACTTATTTCTTGAGCGAAATAGACTCCCAATTATATTTCTGGGATGACGGAGTTTTTTCATTGTGGTGCCATCAAACCCAGAAGGCATTTGCTCCGTGCTCGTCTTTGCCAAGACTCCAATAAAAAGCCCTGTAAAACAGAATGAATGAATGCACGCTCACCTGCCTGCCTTCTTTTTTCTAATAAAGGAGTCATGCTGGCTTGCCAGAGGTTCCATATAAATAAGAGATGTGATGATAAATGAATATTCTGAATAGTGGGCCTGACAAAATTACCCCATAATTGTGTGATTGGGAATGAAACGATGGCAATGATTTTCACATAGTTGTAGCAATAATTTGTATTCATGTGAAAAATTGCCGCCACTAGGACACTTTAATTCTCATACTTGAATGATATGTTCTCTGTAAGATCAATGTCAATAAATTATTTAAAATACGTTATCAAACAAAATTAAGAAATAGAGATAATGAACCTCCACAAAGCACAAAGGTCAAATAAACCCTATGTGTAATCCTATAAACTTTTGGTCTTTTGTTTGACTGTGACCTTTGGGTTCAGCTCCATTGGCTCCATTCTGTGGTCAGACCCTCACTCTGACCTTAATCTGACAGTTCTTACCCCTACACCGCTTGACTTTTTGTTTTCCTTCTGGCACAAACATCACAGGTGTTGGGGTCGCCTGGATCATCATCTCCCGTAACTTCTGTATCTGTCTGACAACACGACTCGGTCAAAGGATTCGAGGTGTGACTAGTTTTAAAGCAACAACACAAAGAGCGTCCAGCTGGTGCTATTTGTCTTGCCCGTCTAGATAATGGGAAATATTTCTTCCTCAAAAGATTCTCCCTCGTCACTGAGTTACAGATGAAGTGCACACATAATAATCTGTCCTTCTGTCTTGTGCACAGGAAAAAAGAGTAAAACAATTCAAGGAATATGGAAAAAAATGTAAGTCCATCTTTTTTCATTGCAAGCAGTCTGTTTACATACCTTTGACACAAAAAATTAAATGGACAGCGTAGTGATTGAACATCTAACAACAATTTATGGCAACTTACATTAATACCATCAATTACTGACAGACTCCAATATGTTGTCATTGGAACATGTTTAATTATTTTCTGAGTTGAGCAACACTAATAGATTCAATAATCCACCCAAAACATAAGATCAAAAATAAGAAATATGGCAGTATCAGATAGAAACATTCTCATATCAGGAATCAATAAAACTAATGCAAATAGTTCAGGTAGAATATAAAACCAAATGAGCCAATTTAAACAATACTGATGGATTTAACCTATAAACTTTCAGCAGCCTTCATCACATCTGAACAAACCTGCTCAGGGCAGCTGTCACATATACAAACAACCTGAAGTCATTTAAGTTTGATATATATTTATATATATTTCTTGCCATGCAAACAGAGCAGCATCTTTTTCTTAGCAACAAACTTGCGTTTCCACAGCTAATGAGAACTCTGTGTGCGGTGCTGTGAAAGGAACGTGACTGGAGCTGATTATCGGCCACCGTGGGTTTATTTTACATGTGTGTTATATTATACATCCCAATTCCAATTTGTGGGCAGATGGAGTGGCTGAAGAGTGCAACTCTGATGCCTGCACATCTGTTAGCGATGGGCTGTTCTGGAATCTTCTCCATAAATGAAAGCCATTAAACAGAGTGGAAGAGACAGTGACTGATAAACCTCTGCTCAATCCTTATTTTCTGCAAGTATACTCAATTAAAACATTCATCTGTCTGAGAGACTCTAATGATACTCTGATATTCATGAAACATTGATGTCTATGAGCAAAAATCCAAAAACTGCCGGTATTTTGGCTGTTACAGCAGTTTGGCCTTTAAGATTTATCATTCATTTATTATCTAAATGCAAGCTCATGGGAATCGCATGATTCACTTGAGCTGCTATATCAAAAAAGAATTATTGAAGCGTGACTAGAACGGTTAAGTCAACATTCAACGCTGTGATGGTCATATCTAAAAAAAAGTTCAAAATATTCTTTCAATTTTTATCACATGTCATCTTAAAATCATCCATGCAACTAATTCATTACAGTTTATTCACATTAAACAACAACCAAGATGTGAAAAAATAAATAGTCTGACACAAAAAGAGAATTTGCTTGGTGAGTTTTTCTTTTTTTTTTCCCTCAAGGCTCAAGCTTCAGACATTAATAATATCCAGTTCAGATTTAAAAACTGTGTTCTGCAAGTGATTCAGACCTTGGGTTTTCTTAGCCAAATAAGACTGTTAGAAGTAGTTTGCTTTGTGATACACGACTCGGTTTGGCCCTGGAGTTGGAAAAAAAAACCCCGCTGGGTTTGCCGCTGGGACTCGCGTCAAACGCTGCCATGTGCATCAACAGGAAGTGCCGTGATGAAGCTAGCATCAGACTGTTTGTTGAAATGAAGCTCTCAATCATAATTGTCAGTTTTTAATCAACACAGTGAAAAATTGATGTTTTGATTGGTGATGTGTTTGGAAGGAGCAGAACCATCCACACAGCCCACAGGTTGTCCATCAGCCAAAATGTACTCTGGGATTATACATGTTATATCTAAATAAACGATAGAGATAGTCTTGTTTTTGCCAGTTTAATAGTCAGAAGCAAAAAATATGAATAGGAAAATGATACAAGGGTCTGTTTAGATGCCCAAAGTTCAGCTTTGGTGTGTTCGGACCACTTTTCTTTAGTAAACTCTCAATAAAAGAGTTGAGACACAGATACACACTTACTTCAGGTCCCCATGTTTTTTTTTTTGTTTTTTTTTTTAAGGGTTCCCATGTTGGAGAGGCTCATAAAAATGCCATCAGGAAGAAATAAAGATTTATATGCAGATATCTGCAGTCTACATTTTTTGGGGGGGAAGTTTTGACTCCTGTGATGAAACGGGAGCTATGATATATTTGACAATTGCATCCTGTGTAGTGAGAAGCTGAGAGGAAGATGTTTAGGTAACAGAAGGCATCTGCAGCACAGTGGAACAATTTAACAACTTCAGATGTCACTAAGGACAGAAATGTGGGTTCAGAACACATTTGGGGGGTTGGGTTTGCCATTCGAATGCATTAGAAGTACTGCACTGTCACCCTGGCTTCACATAGTTTTAAGGATCCACTAAAATAAACCATTTCTTACTCATGGTAAGAAAAAGTCTAAAGGTCGAATAAAAAAATAAGGTCTTTGTAAATGATCCATTCAGTCAAAACCTTTGCACCGTACTGAACCACATTTTAGCGTCACAGTCATGTGAAAACATGTCTTATTTTTCACAACAGAATCACACTGAATCATTCCACATTTTAAGGTCTTTCTTACAATTTTGACTGATTGAATAGTATTTTAGAGTTCATCATGCACTGGAAAACAGGTAAAAGTGTCGATTCTATCCGCCCTCGGGACCATTTACTGATTTACCATCCATTTAAACACTGTGACAGTTGGAGAGGCCTCCGAGCTTCTGAGAATTTGCAGAGGGCAAATTAGGCTTTGCCGGTTTAATGATGGGAGCACGTTTTGTGATGCAGTATTTGACTGGGGAGTTATATAAAACTTTTGATTAAATGCTGAAAGTCAGCTGATCAAACATTAAGGCGCTCTCTAAGTTAAAATTCCTTCCTTTCAGAGGTCAAACTTCCTTAACTTTGAATAGACGTCAGTCTGTGTTTTTTATCAGCTGGGTGTCAGCTGATTAAAATATATCAATACTTTAACTTTGTTTCTATTCATAACCTTGTTGAGTGGTTTGTTTTTGCTCACCACCACATGGTTTCAGCAAAAGAAGACGTCTGATACCGTTTGGGGATTCACACATTTCTTATTCGTCTATAAACCAGATCAGAGCCCCCTCACCTTCCTTTGTCTCCCCCACTTATCTTCACTTTGGTTACTTCTCAACTTTAGCCTCATTATCCCATTTTCTTTCCTCCATGAATTACCTTCCCTGCAGTCCAAACTCATCCATCTAAAGAATTGGCTCACTGAATACCTAAATTCAGATTTTAACACGTGTAAACTTGATCTGTCTGTCAAATGAAGCTGGAGTTCATCATCTCACCCTACAGTTTTCAAACTAACCAGTTTGAGTTGGGGTAAATTATTGTTTTGCTCTAATTTCATGTGGAAGCTGTGAAAAGGCAAATTAATTAATTCAGCTTTCATTTACCACTCCACACAGTGCACAGTCCTACAGCCTTCAGCTAAATTAATATACATGGATTCCCAACAAAATAAATGAAATCCTGTTTTGTTAAAAGCTTTCCCATATGGTAATCAGCGCCTAATTACAAATTAAAATCACCACCTACAAATTGTGATGCCTCCTTTTAGAAGAAGAATGGTTGCCTTGGTAATTTTTCTGTCTTTGTTCTCTTCAACCAAAGGGCTTTTTTTTTTAGGATTTGCTCATTTAGCTATTCTCTAGGGGGGCCCGAGGATCTGAGAAACGCACAGAGTTTATGTCTCGAGCTTTAAAGCTTTGGTCGACACACCTGCCAGGCAGGTAAGCAGCGGAGTGAAGAAGGATGGGGAGGAGAGACGGGAGTAAGGAGCTCGTTATCCCGAGCCAGTTGACTCTGTCCTTTCCGTCTCCTCCATGACCGCCGAGCACCTGGCAGAGTTAAGCTTTCTGGGTCTTTTCTTTCATATTTCTGTCATCCTTTTGACTGGTTTCTATCGTGCTCTGACAAAGGTAAGTTGGCAGACAATTCCAGTCAAGTAGAACACTGTGGTCAATGTAAGACTACTTGTTTTTGGAGGAAAAAGAGAAATCTGGTGGTCTTTGGGATTCGGTTTGAGATGTCAAGCTAGTGTGAATAAGAGGGCAACACAAAAAGACTTCAGGCTGAGACAGAATGGCCTGTGTGTGTTTGAGATGCAGGTGGATGAATGCATGACTCTTAAAATTCATCAACAGTGTAATACAGATTAATTTAGTGGTTGGATCAGATTAAAAGATGCCTTTGTGAGACCTCAAAGCCTGATACTGGCTTCTTTTCAGCTTCGTATATGCTTTGAATCAGCTCACTCTGATGCAAAGGTTAAAAATGATTAGTGGCATGCATAACTCACCTGTATTTCAAAGAGACCAATCATTAAGCAAGGCTTCTGGTGGCCAAGAGAACAATCGAGACTGGATATTGGTTCACATTTAGGTCGGGAACCTAATCACAAACTTGATAGGAGTCTGTCAGGTAATTTTGTGCTCCGGTGATCTCAGAAAAACACTTTGATATATGCGCTTCACAGTTAAAACAGACAGCTTATCTGATCAGCAAGTGTTTTGGGTTTTTATGATAAATTACACACAAGGTAAGGGCAAAATAATGGGACCACCCAGATGTCAACATTAAGGCTCGCCACGGTGACAGATGGGATTTCTATTCCAGAACGGCTCCATTTCCTCTCAAGCCCTCGGGGAGCTGAATTAATTGTGGTCATTTTCTAATGCAACACTTTGGGCTGTATAGCCTCAGTCTGAGATGTAGACCTTCACAATCTCATGATGACAATCACTGTGATAATTATCCATTTAGACAGCAAGTGGGCTGAAATTCATGGGTAACAATTCAGAATAAAAGCTACATAAAAAAGAAGCTCTACAAAAAGTAGACTTCAGCAAAAAGACTGAAATGAGGAAAAAAAATCTTCTTTAACACAACTGCCATTAAATATCATTTCATTTTGAGAAATGGCCTTCAGACAAACAAAAATTATTTTTCCTACAACTGGATTAGAAGCAAATAAGCTTACATTTTCATTTTGTTTAATAACAGCATAAAATATTTGCCCCTCACTATCACGACTTTCCCAATTTCCTTCTCAACTCAAAAGCATCTAGACTAGCTACTCTGTGAACAAGAGAATCAAAACGGACCATGTTTAGAAACCTGTTGCTCCTCTAGAACCTCTTCTAAAAGTTTACCTTAAAGGTGAACACACATTTTCAGCAAGAAACAGTTAAACAAAGTGTGTACATGGTTGTACTTTTGATCAGATGCCAAAATGTTTACAACAAACCCCCAAATCAGATTAACAAATCATTGTGATTGTGATTGACTGGGTAAGTCCTGTTCTTGTTCTTATTCTTGCTCTGATAGGACAGCTGATCTGATCACAGATGACTTGAATTAAAAGAATGATAGAAATGCCAACTCTGATTTGTGAATTTCAGTTTGAAATGTAAAAGTTCACATTCAGTCATCTTGGAGAGTCAGAAGTGGCCATATTGAGACAACAAAATATATATTTTTGAGGATGAAAAACTTTAGAAATTGTTTTCAGAAGATTTATCCCTTCCTGTATATATAACATAAATATATATATATATAGTATATTCACAAAAACAATCAAGTGTTGATTTATCAACAATACTTGATATGAGCAATAGATCTCACAATAACCATTTGCTCGTATTTAATGTTTTGTTTGGGCATAAAGCTAAACTTTTTTGTTTCATCCATATACAAAATGCACGCAACACTATTCACCGTACATACTTGAAAGTGTGTGAAACCGCGGTTTTGACAAATTACTGTAATTTGATGTAATGATGGTGTTTTTCCTCCAATCAACAACAGTGTAATCAAGCAATTGGCAAGAAGCTGAGCCCCTTCTCATCAACAACAGCACTTCTGGATTACAAATATCTAGCCTGAAGTAAACACTGAGCACTTTCTTGTTTTTAAGCAGACGCCCTGAATCTTTCTGCAACAATCAGAAATAGTCTAAGATCCATGATCCTTTCTGTACTTACATAAACAGAACACTGTGATAAGTCACCAAGCCCACTTTTTCTAATTAATGTCCACCAATTGAAAATGCTCAGACTTGGTTGAGTCGGATGCAAACGTCCTGGCACAAATGAGCTGGCACAGGCTGAAAAAAGCAAACGCTAACTGCACAGAGGATGCAGAGCTCCAGAAATCACTGACAGGTTTCTCTCCGGCTCGCAGGATGACTTGGCAGCTTTATTTCTCCGAAAAGCCTCAGCGGAGAGCCTCGGACTTACACTTCCACGCTGTTTCCTGCTCTCGCTGCAGACAAAAGTAAACTGCCAGCCGGCGAGGGTGTGTGAGGGTATGCTTACTGCGCCCTTAAGGATTTATGCCCGGCATTCTTTGAAGTCTTGCGGCAATCTTCTTATTGCCTGGCCTTTGCGGACTAATTGCTTATCTAAAGAATCGTAGCAGAGTGCAAACGCCGAATAGAGGACTCACTTTGAACACGGCTTCTTCAATTTTCTGCAGAAATCCCAAAATGCTGATATCATTGGCTGTTCGGGCCTCTGTAACATACAAAGAAAAAGAGCACTCATTAGAGTATTTTTTACCCTTAGGGAGCGTTCACACACATTCATAATACCAACAACAAACACTTCTGCCGTCACTACCACTTCAGTAGCTCTCTAGGAACTGGGAGTGGGAAAATACATGCTTATTTTAGACAGAAAAAAGGGACACAGAGCAGCCAGAGCAGAAATGTGCTAATCACTGATGGGATATGTGGTCCTAGGCTCAGAAAAACATATACTGAGAAGAAGGATACTGAAGGATACTGAAGCCTACAGTCATACTTGTCACATCTTAGCTGGTGTTGATGAAGAAATTTACCAAGATTTTTTATTTCTATATTTACATAGTGTTTATTCAATTTTTTAACAGGTGTTGATTCATAACAGCTTGTAGCTTTGAGAAGAAGAGCAGAAAGCTGCCCAAATCAGGGTCTAAAATAGTTACATTCAATGAAAAAGGAAACTTGAACTGGCGCACAGTTATTTAAAATGCTTTATATTTAGTTGTCAACTTCAAGGGAGGTGAGACCTGGCGCTGGCTGAGCATCCAGAGCACTGCCAGGGTATAAAAGCAAATGGCTCCATTTATCAAAACATAAAGTTAATCAGCAGGTGGTGTGACTGTGCATTCAAAGCCACAAGAGCTGAATCTACTCCAGCACAGCTGTCTGACGAGCCAGGCTTCAGTTGGCCACCTGATGACAATGCTTTTAGACTAGTTCTTCAAGCACTTTTTCCTCCAAGAGGGCATTTGAATTTAAAGAAACGCATTAAAACCGAACATTTCTTTTCCTCATAGGGTTGTCTCCTTCAAATAGTCGGATAATCATAGTTCCCCACACCATAATCACCATTAACTTTCATCAGCTGAGTACAAAGTACACCTCCACACAACAGTGCTCGTATTATCCCCAAAAAACAACAAGTTCTGTTACCTTAATCACTCAGTTTACAGCTCCCCACCTTTAACACCATTACCTACTACTAATCAATGTAATTAGACATAATCACTACCAGAAAAAAATGCATTTGTTCAACACAAAATGGGTGTGCATGTGATGGTGTTTGATAAACAAACACAAAAAAGAATCTTTGGCCTGCTGACCGCATTAATTCTCATAGTTTGTTGGAGGAAAATCAGCAAAAAGGCGAGAGCTTGATGGGGCCATGCATGAACTGACAAGTCACATTACTCTCAACAATCTTCTATCTGTTGAGACTGCAGCATGTGACTTTTGTGATAAGGTTGCCATGACATTTCCTAGATGGTGGTTGAAAAATGTCGGAAACAAAAGGGTGGCTAAATGGATTCTCTCCTCCGCGGCGGCTTTGACGCGTTCTTATCGACAGGCTAATTCCCTCAGGGGATAGGATAGGACGTGCCAGGGGAAGAGAATAATGAAACAAACAGATTCTTGGATTCCGCCGAGTGGAAACTCACCTGCTCGTACTGCGGCGCTGCCCAGATCAGACCGGCTCTCTGGACGTCGCATTGTGTCCCGTGTGACGGGGTTCAGAGGTCAAAGTCAGACTCATCTTTTCAAATGTCTTAAAGATGAGACATTTGTCATTATTTAAAATATATGTGAGAGGTTTCTGCTGTTGAAAAATGTAGATACACAGCATGTAGTGTTGGACTGACAGTGACAACTATTTTGGTGCTCGGTCTGCTGGTGAGATTGAATCCTCTGTGACTACATAGCAGTACAAATAACTCCAGCAATGGATTAGATGAGGGAGCTCATAGCAGGCTGCTCCAACCACTTAGACTCAAGAAAATAAACACAGGCAGCCCATATGGAATGGCCTACAGAAAATGGATGTGCTACAGTGCAGGAAAGTTTGATATGCCGACAGTGATAACGGTGCACATTGCATAAAAAAAAGGCCGTAATTCCCAGCTTGTGTGGGCACTGTTGGGATCTTTTAGAGCAGAGGAGTAAGTGTCGGTGCGAGACAGGGGCGGACAACAGCCAAATGACTGGGGCTGCCAGTGTTTCCAGAAGATATCCAGGTATATGGATATCTGGACAAAGACATCCTGCTCTCTGTGTAGGTCATTATTTAAGTGCAGATAGAGTTAGAAAAATCAATACAAAACCAATTCAGATGATAGCCTTATTTAACAAGATTATACTTCAGCCTGTATCATCTGCCTTTTTTTTTTTTTTTTTTTTTTTACATTCTCTCCACCTGTATTTAATACAGCCTGCTAAAATAAGATTAGCCAACACAAGGTTATCTGCAAAAGGACTTGAAAACTGAAAAAGAACAGAATACTTTGTGTGCCATAATTTTTTTTTGCGCGTTACAGATTCATATAATTAAAATCTAATGATGAAAAAAGCACAATTTCGACACAGATATAACACAGACATAACAACTCTATTAAAACCAAAGAAGCTGAGGAGCTTCTCAAACAGACACAGCAAATTTTATGGGTTAACAGGTCTTTGAAGTGTCTTTTTTTATTTCTTTTCTTATCTAAATGTTGACAATTAGTTGAGAGCTTCAGAAAACAATTTTGTGGTCAGTGCGTTCTGGTGATAAATGTATCTGTCTATCTTAATTTAATTAATTTCTTGGGCTGCTTTTTAATTTGCACCATGTCAGTGATTATAATTAAGATGTCCTTTAAGTTAATGACTTTTGCCATGAACAATCTCTTTGGGAAATCCCTTTTTATTTTTAATGTTATAATTACAGTTTGCAAAGACTGATGGTACATTTTATGTAAAGTGAAGCACAAAAAAGCACTACAAGTTTCATTTTTGGGCCCATGTTCCTCTTACAGCTTCAACCACAAATTGAACTGTTTGGATGATTGGATTTAAAGGAAACCTACTGGAAAATAATCTCCCAGCACAGAGGAACTGATGAGTAAGTAAATGTGTAGAGGAAATGAAAGTGTCCTACAGGACACAGTGGTGTACGAAAACTTTACAGCAATAAGTATAAACCCATTTCAAGCCAGAGTTTTACTGACTCAGAAATTCATGAGGAGACAATAAGGGAAAAAATTCACTTATTACAAGTAATAAGGAACGTATTGTCGGTTGGGATGTGAAATTCTTTTTTCTTAATGCAGTTTAGCAGGAATACCCTAATTATTACTTTTAAATTAACTTGAAAACAAGATAATTACACACATTCTACCAGTCTGACTAAAAGTGGAAGTGGGGAGTTGAGATTCCGTAAATGAATTGTCCATCTCTCTTTTCCTGCCTCACATCACACAGGTCTGGTTTTTCACCTCAATCAGTTGTTAAATGAATGTGCCACACATCAATTTCCTGTTAATTGCATATTTAGGTCAACACATTACTGAGCTCCAGGAACACATTCACATTGAAACTCTGATCCTTTCTCAAATAACAAAATCACTCTCAGTGAGAAAGTCCAATGATATTTGGTACAGTTAAAACACCATATAATAATGAAGTAGTTATCTAAGCTAATAATTAACCTGACCCTAAATGTTAAAATGAAGAGTGCATGTAAAAAACACACTTCCGAAAAACAGTGAACGTTAATGTATGCAACATTCTGCAACTTCTGTTGCACTGAAACAAACAAGGGAGGAGATTACGTTTTGTGTTGTTTTTTGCATCTTGTTTCTTTTTTAATTTTTATTAAATTTCAGTTGACAGGTCACAAATGACAATAGATAAAATATAAAAACAGCATGACTCACCTAGCATGGAAGTAACATATTATGCTACCTCTTAAAAACTGACTGATACATGCTTAACATCTTTTTAATTTCATCTTGTGACTTGAATTTAGCTCATGCTATTATATTTGTTTACGAGAAATTACAGTTATTTTAGTCATTATTTGGAAGGTTTATGCATTAACACTAAAATAAATTCAAGTAAAACTGAAATCTTTATCAGTGAAGTCATTTTCCTTCATTTAAATGTTTAAATTCACATTTATTTATTGATCAAACATCTACTGCCTTGCACGGAGGAACGGTAAAAGCTTTTCTTTTTCTAAAGCACTAATTATTTTCAAGAAAAGTATCAATTGATTAGCAAAATCATAGGTGGCAGCTTTTGTTGTGCTGGTTGTTTGAATCCTTAATCACCACCCAGGGGTTCTCCAGTGTTTTAAAGACAATCAATTCAAATCAACAGATCTACAGAGCATGAGGATTATGGCTGGATGCCACATCAAGCAGCAGACCCCTAACGTTTGGGGTCTATCCACTGAGCCACACGTGTTATAAAAGCCTTAATCCTTTCAGTATTAGTGCAGCACTCTGCCCACCGAGCCTCAGAGAACAGGGGATACCCTGGGTAGAAAAATTGATCACAGTAACCAGGATTTGTTGCACAGGAAAGTACTGGGAAAAAACTATTGGACAAGGACAAAAAACATAGAATAGGAAGCAAAGCTTTTCCGACTTTTACATCAGATGAAAAACATCTAGCACAGTCTGATTTCCCAGGAGAAGCAGGTGCCTTTGTGGCTTAAGGATACTGTGCTGTAATTAAAAAAAATCATTTGCTAAATCCCAACGGTAGGCAATCCATTTCGTGCTCTCAAAATGAGCTCCAATTTGCAACATTGTGCAGGCGCCCAGCACAGTAGCTATCGTCTATACTGTGATCCAAGTCTAATTTGGATTGAGTTGTTTAAAAAGAACTATTCAAACCATGATCGAATTTACAAGAAAACAGTTATATTACACAACCCTGTCACTTCTACCCTCCAAGTTTGACCAAGTAGTTACTACAGACAGCAACAATTATCTTGGGAGTTATTTGTGCGGTCTTAATTAAATAACAAATAGTCTTGTAATGGTAAACTCCTAAATCTCAAATGATAGATTTTTGTTTTAGGTCTGTACATCTGTGAAAGCAACTCTCTTTTTGGAAGACACTAAGAGTTGGTTAGTCCTGGGTTTGCTTATACAAGTTCTGTACAGCTATAAAAGCGCCCAGCTAGCTAAACTGCTGAAGCTAACAGCTTCCTGTTGTCTTGCACAGCGAACCAAGATATAGATTTTCTTGACCTTAGTACTGTTCGTGCCACTAATCCTATGGACTGGAGTGTCTTTTGGAGCACTGGATTATCAGAAAACCACCATTAGCCTGACATCTGGAAGAAGCCCCAGCATGGTCACAAGCATAGGGAGAAAATATGTACCAGTCTGATAAGCCCATTTATTTTATGACCATAATTAGTGGTCTTTCCTTGACTGGAACAAGGAAAGATGGTGGGTAAGTGGAGATGTGGACAGGGGCAGAAAAACATTTACAGATCCCTTTATCACAAACTAAGGAATAGGAAGTTTAAAAGTCATTGAAGGAGTATTCTAAGCAAAAGCTTAAAATATACGTATTTACATCCTCTATCCATCCAAGTGTCCATATTCATGTAATTTTAATAGACCACTAATCAAAAGGCAACTGTTAAAAAATGCATTAAACAGGCATTCTGCAAAAATTCAGATTATAGACTTATCAGTTATGCTATATTCAACACTGATTAATTCACCTTTATCCTCAGCTTGCATCCACATTGTGGAGTTTCAGTTGATGTTTAAAATGTTGTGAAATACTTTTGTTTTTGGTTGAAGACTAACTGACATGTGACCTCAACATGACATACAGCCACTTTGTCAGGTTTAGAAGTTTAATAATCACTCTACCTTGAGCAGCAGATGCTACAGCTGATAAATGTTTGTGACCCTGAAAAACTGAAATATAAAAGAGAAATATACCGCCCAGATATAAGGTGGCTGTGATTGGTTACCCATCAGGTCACAAATAATTTATCAGGAGGTCAATAATAATGTAATTGGACACTCTGCACAGTCAACAAGATACAATCTCTTCAGTTTCAGCACGTGAGCAGAGAGGACTGAAAATCTGGATCCTGATCTCACATTGACACAGTGCAAAAATGTGTTTGTTTCACCTTAAGAAAGTCAATAAAACAAGTCCAACCCACTCAATATCCATGGCTTCAATATAACGCAATTACTCAAGTGTTATTTTGTGTATTTGTGTTATAAATAGCTTCTCTTGATACGGCAGCCAGCACCAGCTAACGTCTCCCAGTCCCAGAGACGCTCAGTCTCACATGGCTGGTCATGTGACATCTCTGTCACATTATGAGACAAGCAGATCAGATGCATTCAAACTGAGGATGCTAGTGTTTCAATTAATGAAACACTTTTCTGTATGTTGTCATGGTTTAAATTACAAACTTTACATACAAACCTGAAATAAGTGATTTCTACTAATTGTGACACTATTAACAATAACAATAATAATCATGCAGTCATTGTTGTAACATATCTAGAAAAACTATTTTAAAAGTAGAAAGAAAAATTCTTATAAATGTAGTCAATGGTGCACAAAATCCTCAATAAAAGTTTAGAGCATGTGAGAACTATAAAAATGATCATATACGTCTTCATGAACTGTCCTCTTTATAAATAAATGCTCATCTAAAATATGCCTACAAAGAAACTGTTTGACACAGATATGAGGTGCAGGTAGAGAAAATAGAAAATAGTTTTGGTTCAGAGTGCTGGTTTCACTTAAACATGCCTCCTCTGTCCACAAGCAGAGCCACTGAGCAGCGTTTGACATCAGTGCTACCACCAACACTCATCCCAGAGACAGGTCGCCTTGGCAACGTTATCCTTCCAATTGACACTATTCAAACTCTGGTTTTGATAGAAGGAATCAATTATTGAGATGTTTGAATGATCTCTTTATGTAATTAAGTCTTAAAATGAGTTATTTTTTAGTGTCTTTTTCTGTTTTACAATGCAAAATAATTGCATGGGAGTCATTGCTGGAATTTTTCAGTCACAGAATCCATTAATGCTGAAGGTTGGTTGATCCAATAAGGTGGAGAAGCAGAGGGAGAAAGTGGGATAGCTATGGGAGTGTACTCTTTGTGCTTGTGTACTGCAGGGATTTCACACCGACCAAAATCGTAAAAGTGAGCAGTGTCTAGATTTACTGGCTAAATATTGACTCTCTATCCAGCTTCGTTTGACAGGTGAGGAGCCAGTCCGGCAACATTGTTGCTGAAATATCGAGCAGTGCTTGATGTGAAAACTTATTTGTTTTCCATTTCGAACATTTGAAAACTTTATATAGAATAATCCATTTATGACTGAGTTAGTTAAATGTCAAGCAAAAAATGTAATGTCAAATGTTCATTGCTATTCATGTCAGTCTGATCTAATTGTATTACCAGATATTAACTTCTTAGGCGTGCAGCACTCGTAGGAAAGAAAATTATACAGATGCAAATTTAAAAAAAAAAAAGTTAATAGCTTTTGCTTATTGTTTTTGTTGCTCAACTAGCAGGTTTATGAATATTTCCTTATTCCTATGAGGGATTAATACTGACCACAGCATGATGCCACAGAGACTGAAATAAAAGTCAAATTTGAGAGAGTTTCTTTTTAACCTTTCCTATCAACAATAACAATGACTAATAATAAATTAGTCATAAATTATTACACATACACAATTCATATTTGAGCACATTTCTGCCCTGCCTATTATGTTATATCAAGACCAAAGCCACTGGCTTTAGAGCAAAATGCTGTCCACTCAAAAGATCCATGTTGGATATCTTATATCGTATTTATCATATATAACATTACAGGTATTACTTTTTCCAACAATCTCCAGTTATGTCTTTGATATTTCAGACACTTGTATCACCATTTAATGGTATGATTTATATTTGGGCCATTACTCATATGGGAGCAATGAGAAAAATGAAAGTAAAAAATCATTAAAACATTTATCAGTGAGGGGTTTGTAAGTGTGGTGACTTTCCCAGGAAGAAAGCACGGGATGCTGATCCTGAAGGGTGGTGTAAACTCAAATTAAAATGGTAACCTAGGGTAATGCCACCGAGGGAGATTGAAAAACTCAAAAAACAAGGTAAAATCAGAAAAGTGGATGTGGGGAGACCACATTAATGAAGCGGGGTGATCTTGCAAGCAAATTTAGTCAAAGAAGAATTCTAAGTATCTCAGGACACACAGCAAACTGTAGTGGTTGGACACTGGGGCCTAGTTTCTGAAAGCATAAAGCATAATTTGTCCAGAATTGATTATATTACTCCATATTCCAAAGCACATATAGCACCTCATTTTCCCAGAAAGACCTTTTAGTGCATCACTTGGTTTGTGTTGTATTGTCTTTAGCATACATAATAAAAGCAAATTCACTTTTTATGATGTAAGAACTCCAGCAAAGTGCCAGTAAAAGCATAAGCCTTTAGATCCTTTTTACTCCAAAAACTTGGGGGTGACTTTAACGTTCAGATCACAGCCTGACCTCATCAACCCGTCCTGACACGGTCATTTATCAACATATCCATAAAAGTAATCACCTCTGCAGAGCTGCTTCATGATTCAATGGCTTGCACTCCTCAAAGTGAACCTAGTTAAGGACATTGTTTACAGAAGAAAAAAAGAAGACTGTTTGGATAATAAATTTCTATACTATTAACTCTCTCCTTTTGTGGTTAGAGAACAATAAAATTCCAAAGCATGATTGCTGTGGCGATAATAATTATGAGGTGCAATGGGCTTGTATATTGTTGTGTTAAGTTATTGCTTGTGTGCAAATAACGTAAACATAAATCACAAAACAAATGATGAGCTCAATAACCATATGTAAGGAAAGCTGATGCGGTAGGTGTAAAGGAAGAAGGATCAAATTATTTCCTGTCGAGTGTAACTTGTGCATCTAAACCTTAAGACAAAATACCTGCCTGGTATGTGGCTTAATGAGGCAAAACACCATTAGCATAGTGCAAAACACACCCATGAATTACTCAACCACTGGTGACTTCATTACCAGTGAACTGATTGAAGTACATATAGATAACTCAATGCTACACAGCCCTATCCGCAGCAGTAATATCGCCATCTACCTAAAACGCATAAAGATGTGGTAATGTGTGTGAAGGCACTTGGAAATCCATTTAGTCTCGCAATGCAATATTGCTGTGTGGAATTCTAGTCCCAGAGATGCGCCATGCAAATGAGATTTTTGCTTTCTGACGAGATGAGAGTGCAGTTCGGTGGTAATGATGCTTTAATGCTCAAGATTACTAAACCGCTTAAAGGGCAGAAAAGAAAAGAAGGCCGAAGTAACTTCTGAGTCACTGATATAGTCAGTATGTTTAGAATTTGGTAGTTCTCCCCTTTCAGCTGACCACCATCTAGATTTTCTAACCTCAAACCTGCCAACTCATGAAAACTGGATCGTATATTCAGAGGAGGGCATGAGTCATTAAAGGCAACACAAGTATACCATTTTTAAGTCATGGAATCATTTATAACTGAAATAGAAAGGTCAGATTAGACTTTGCTTTACTAGAAAAAAACAGAAGAATGCAGTGATATGCTTTGTGCTCAGGTTTTGTTGGAAGGTTTTTGTGCATAATTTATTTTCCGTGTATTTACAAAAGTTTCATTTTTCATTTTTGGTTCATCAAATGCAGCACCAGAAGCACACAATGTCCCCGGAGTACCAGCATATCAGAAAACTAATAACAAAGCTCATTTTGAGTCCTATTGTACTGTATGATAAAGGGCTTCCATCTATAAAATGCTGACCAATGTTTAATGTGGTCTTTTTACATTTTTTTTAACCAAACGAACGTAGTTTAGATAGAGGAGGATAGGAAAGGTCAATTCTAACTGAATGGTCAAAACTGCACTCACAACAAAGGCCATTGTCTTGGTCTTTTCATGAATATGGAGATGGCAAAATAATAAGCACCAGGTATGAATCTGAACCGAATACCAACACAAGACGTTTGAGCTACAGCAGACAAAGAGAGGGAAGCCTCATTGTTCACTTCCTATAACATTATATTCACATCGGTCAGTTGTTTTACGTTTGCTCAGACTGGCATATAAAGAGATGATAAACACACACATAAAGCTACATTTCCAGGTGTGAAACCAAAATCATATTTTCTATATGTCTTCTTATATATTACTTATATGAAACACCTATGGCTAGTCACAATGAAAACTGGAAAAAAGGAATGAGTAAAAATATGAGTAACATGAATAACATAGGAATGAATATAATCCTACGTAAAAGAAAGTACCTAAAACTGCGGTTTCATGAATATCCTGATAAAATATCTGCACAAAGACACACACAAATCTAATAACCTCTGGATCTGCGTACATATATTGCTGTGAAGAATATCTTCACGCTAAAAAATGTTGATTTCACACGCTGGCCAGCTGCACTGCAAACACATTACCACATTGTGTGGCTGGTGCAGTCACTTTAAGCAGTCATTTTCAAAATCCTCTGATCCACTCCAAAACTCCACAGCTGAGTCCCTATTTAATTCAGACACAGTGCAGAGAGGGGGCTGACTGGTGGACCATGAAGCTCTTAGGGAGGAATGTAAGGAACAAGAAAATGCAAAATGTTCTTACGGAAAATGAAAATGGAGGGCGGAAACGTGTGCACATGAAAGCCCCTCTGGTTCTGTTTGGAATTCCAGTGGCACATCTGAGGGGCCCTGTTGAAAGGCAGGTGTCAGGAGCTTTCCTTCAGCAAGCCTGTTAGTGGTAGGGGAGAGTGTGACTGCTCTATACCCCAAAAAGAGATTTAATGTGGCCATCAAACGCTCCAAGAAAAAAACTCAGAAAACAAAAGAGGGGCTATACGGTGAGGTACAATTTATATCAATGTCGCTGGGATAAGTAAAAAATTGAGTTAGTGAGCTGAAAGTCCAGAGACCTGCACAGCCCTTCTGCAGCGTGTGTATAGTTTCCCACCATCAGCTCCCGGAAATCAATTAAATTATACATTGATGAGACAATATATTCATCAGAGGAGGACAGAATATGACTCCTGCAGCACTCAA
The DNA here is from genome assembly GCA_013363375.1 of Menidia beryllina. Taxonomy (NCBI): domain Eukaryota; kingdom Metazoa; phylum Chordata; class Actinopteri; order Atheriniformes; family Atherinopsidae; genus Menidia; species Menidia beryllina. The sequence continues at coordinate 7,455,712 of JABUIW010000031.1, read as the reverse complement.
CCTAAAAGCATAGAAGTCTAAATGTAATAATTCAAGAAATTGTTAAAAAGAAATCCAAGACCTGACATACTTAATGGTTTTGTATCATTTAACTTGGGACTTTAAAGTCTTCTGATACAAATTAATCATCACTATTCAGAATACCTGGACCCATATCTGCACTGACAAAGCTAAGTCTTTTTTCCAGTGATTCTCTTTTCTTTATTTGTAGTTCACCCGCTTAACCGAAAACGTAATAGTATTGCAGTTGATGCAGAATATGCATAGTCATCAACATTAAACATTTCTTCTGACACTCAAAACACAAATTGATATATCGACAGAGAAAGTATAATTTAGAGAAGATTAGAAACCAAGAAACCAAGTGTATGGCACCATACATCTGCTATGCAATGTCATTACCCACTAATTCCAATTGTGGTTCAAAACCAGAAAAGTCAAAGATAACCCACACATACGAGGATTTGAATCCAGGAAGCAATACGTCTTACTTAAGACGTTCATATTCTCAAACATCAGGGCCAAAGCTGCTGCGTTTATCCCACTGGGTTATAAAATGTGTTTTTAAAAAGATGAGATGGGCAAAGAAGTCTTTGATCACCAATAAAGCTGATATTTGTTTTCTCAGAATGACATCCAACGGTTTCTTAATCACCCCCTCATGCAATGTGCACAAGCTTGTCTGAGAAATACTCACAAGCAGTTGTTGTCAATTCCGAGCAAAAGATGTGCACCTCAATTAAAAAGCCTCCTCCTGAGTTCAGTGGTATCAAAATGCAGATGCATACACATTCCAGCTGTTTTGTCAAATCAGTCTAACAGCTCCAGTACATATTCCACATTTCTGTAGTGTGTAAAATTCTGTTAAGCTTATCATGGCTATAACACACAGTGAAGTATAAATAAGCAGCTAATAAGGGAAATTCTTTCAAATTTCTGCCAATTTTGCAGTCTGCAGCTGGGTAAATGATTTAATTAGCGAATTAAAGCTGTGTTTATAGTTTTTTATAAGCATGGGATAGAAAGAAGTTGTATTTATTGTGTTTTTTTCTTCATGATGAAAGTGAAGCTGTAGACTCATCTCCAAACCTGAGAGGTGATGGACAGAGAGGTCTTGCAACACAGAATAGTGAATAATTGTTTGTTTCAGACTAAAACCCATTTTGCTGGCAATGAAAAAGGGGAGCACCATATAACCAGCATCACCATAAAAATACAGAAATGACAGGCACAATACAGGGCCTGCTTCCAGCTTTCTACATTCATTTGAAATGTGCATTTATTAATCATTTAATGTGGACCATGGATGATCCCTTCACGCTTGTGTGATTAATACGGACTAGATATCCAATCACATTTTCTCTCCTTTTCTCCTCAGTGAGAAAAACGGCTCTACAGACAGGGAACGATAATTAGAAGCACTAAGGACTTCTACGTATTTTCCGTTAAATTAACGTAAATACAAAAATAAAAGAGACTTATATTAATTACCAGGTGTGGCGGATGCAGTGAGACGTTTTCAAAAATGAAAAAAACACATTTATTTTTAGAAATCCTCAAATAAGCGCTCATTAAAATGTTCACAAACCTTTGATTTTACAAAGACGACAACTGTAAAATCAAATCAGCTCTCTCTTTGTCTCTTTCGATGCCCACCCCATCCAACAATTTTTCATATTTCTAACCATGCAAAAAAAAAGAAAAAAGGGAGATCCAGTGCAGCGTGTCCTCGGGGATCTTTGTTAACCTTTTCCCTGGGAACTCACAGCTCCCCTACAGAGAGAGATTTGGAGGCTGACTGCAGCCTTGGGAGAATGTCGTTCCTAATTACCACTGAAATCCATCTCCATCATGCTCCTCCCCCAAAACTGCCATCTGTATGGACTCCTTGTGTTTGTCAACTACACTCCCGTCCTTGACAACTCAGAGCAGGCACTGTAGTGCCACTCGGAGTGTTTGCATTCCGAAAGCAGTAAGTCTGTGTCATTTGTCGCCTAAACTGAGGCCTTAAATCATTTGGCTTGCAATGTAATACCACACAGGCTTTCTTAAACAACCGACATTCATATATTCTTGAAAACAAGAACTGTTTTCGGAATTCTGCAAAACTTCTGTGGTCCTTTAAATCTCATCTTTGGGATAAACTTTTTTTAAATTCCACGTCTTTGTTTTGTAATGGTGGGATTTGTCCCCACTTGTCAGGATTGTGGAGGCTGCTTTTCAACACAGGCCTAAGTAACCATGCAGTTTTGGAAGCGGAGCAGCTCTAACAGCAGCTTTTTGACTATTTGGGGAGGAAACCTTGGAGTCAATGAAGTCAGTGCATATTGTGCATTTCAAACCAAACCCCAAAGCAACCGTAAACACCCAACAATGAAACACGGTTACCAAACCTGCTCAGTTATTATAGTTTGAACATTTATGAGTTGTCACAAAGGTGGGATCTTGGAGGGAGGACTCAGTCGCGGAGATTCGTGAAAAAGGTTTATTTTAACAAAAACGCACTCAAGAATGGATGACAGGACAAGGTTAAAAAACAAGGCTGTGGCAAAACTATTAACAAAGTATCAAATCAAGATTAAACATGACTGTGAAAAAAACATGGCTAGGACAAAAAAACGTGGCCAAGTACAAACGAGATTAACATGGCTGTGGCAAAAACAAAGGCAAAAAAACGTGGCCAAGTACAAACAAGATTAACATGGCTGTGGCAAAAACAAAGGCTAAGTAAACTAGGCTATGGCATGGCTGTGACAAAAATCAAACCTGACGTGACGAGGGGTGACGAGAACAGAAAGACGAACGACAAAAGACGAAAACACACTGGCACAGGACATGGGAAACGAGGACTATTTAAACACATGAGGGAGGGACCCCAGGTGTACACAATAGGTAATCAAGACATGACGAGACACCAGACATTCCCCCAGACGTGACATGACTAATCTAAATCTAAGGAGCTTTTATTCAAGTTTCCAGATTTAGCAGATTGATCATTTTGCCGTTTGGTTTGTTTTTCTTTAACAAGACTTGTTTTCTTGTTGTGTTATTTCCAGCCAACACTGCGGTCACCTTGAATCTGACGGAGCTGGAAGGGTATAAGTAATGCATAATTATGCTTGATGCTGAGGGGCTATTTAAAGAACTACAACACCTCTCACAGCTACAGTTTGACAATCTCTGTCTTTCATGCCACTTTCAAGCATCGTGTACATTTGTTTATGAATAGCTGACATTTTTCTATTGTTCAAATTTTAGAAAAATCAATCTGGTTCAAATCTGGATGAGGCATACACAACCTGTTGCCTGAAAATATCTTAATGGACTTGATTACTTCTCATCTCTAATCACAATGGGTAATTTAGATATATTTGTCTTATGATTAGCAGTGAACTGTCACTTAATGGATGATCTTCTACCACGTTGTTGAAGTTTATTGCATTTTATTGGCTGTTACAGTTCAGTCATGTTGCTTTTCACAAACAAGCTCTGTAATAATCTAGATTTGTGTGGGGCACCATTAAATATCTTATTACCAACAAGACACCTGTCTGAAACAAATGCTGAATCAATTGTCTTATATGCCTGTAGATTGTTTTGCAGGCAACTAATTGTGTTTAATGGAAATATTCTACATTTCCGTCTCATTTTCTCTGTGTCATAATGGCTTTAATAGCATTCAGCTAGAAAATAAACCCCTTCATTTCTTTATTGAGCTAGAATAATGAATATAGCTGTGCATCTTGCCTCTTGATGCTAGTGGATGTTCTGTTTTTCCCCTCATTGAACACAGTGAGGTTTGATTTGCACAGTTTTTTCAGGATTCTTCCATTACAAACTGTCTCTTCTCAATCAGTTGTGCAAAAAGGATTTGTGACACATAGCTTATCTCTGTGTGTTATTATTCACATGATGTGATTCATCAAAAATGTTGTAAAACAGTGCTGATGTGTCAAGGCCAACTGTTCTGAGATTGCGTCGCAATTCCATCACATTGAAATTTGGTTAAAAAAGAAGGACGAACCTTATAGTGCCACCGGCCAAATGGATTTTACCAATTAGTCAAACATGTTTTCAAATGATGAACTAGAACATGGATGTTTAATAAAGAAACAGAATGTGTGCAGTGCGTTTCCTCATGAAAACCATGTTAAACTTATTTTCTGCTTTTCTGAACACAAAATGTAAATGTACCTCAATATTGTCAAAATGGCATCAGCAAAACTTTCTTGTTGTACACTTTGCTGCCAGCACACAAGGTCTCCCTTTCTTTTGTTTGAACCTCAGTTTTCTCTAAAAGCTACTTACTGTAAAGAAGCTTGGAGTGACAAACTCAATAGAACCTTTGCCTGTCAGCTGAATTTAATTTCCCATTAAGCTGAGTAAGAGTGAATCGCCCTTCAATAGACCCCAACCACTCCAAGTTCACAGCCAGTCTCATTAAATCTGTCAAATGCCCATTTCAACACACAGTTTCCTTCCTTCGTAATTTAATGAAAAGCAGGAGGATTACAGTGGTTCACCGTTCCAGGCGGCAGCGGTGTGGGATGAGGCTGAGGATCTCCGCTAATAATTTGATGAATATGGTAAAGTGGTAAATGCATAAGGAAAAAAAACGACTGCTGCTATGCTAGGCCTCTTTTTCATTGGATTCCAGATCACAACATCCTGAATATCAAACCAGTAACTGGTGTAATAGGGCTGGACTTTCTTTATTTCTCTTTCTTCAGAAAGATGTTTGATCTAAAACGTTAAGTGTGCTTCATAACTAACAAAATATTAATCAAGACTCTGTTTTATTTTACTGTATCAACTAAGCTGTTTCAAAATTATCTCATTATATTGTGTTGTTGTTTTTCCCACTTGTTCAAATGAATGTTCAGATTCAAAGGGCATTCCATTAAAATGATTGTTAATTTTACATCACGATTGCATGGTAGCATTAAATGATGTGCTCACCTTAAATAGTCCTACAGATGCCCTTCCTTTGTACATTAGACTCAAGATGCTGAAATCAAATCTGAAACATTCTAAAATAAGTTTACGTTCACTGTCAACACTAGGCTTCTCAGTAGAGTCGTGTCCACTGTACAATACTAATAACCTCAATATATGTGCTGTATAAATGTGTTTTTATAGACATAATGTAGCTCACAATTTGTGGAAAGTGAGATGATTCTGATGCACAGTAGCTGTGGACCATTAAGAATATATTAAGTTGAATGACTGACATTGTCAGGCTGATGTGTTTTTATAAGCTCACATGTATACGTCCTTGGGATAAGTGTGGTTATCATTAATTAAAAGAACAGGTCACACGCTGCTCTGTGATTTTAAATAATCACATTAAATGCACACCGCTGATTGCTGACTGATAATAGGTCCAAAACTCTTCCTCTTAATATAGGTGGAGCCCAGAAGAGAAAGGAGAACATTTAGATTGTGTTTTGACAAATGCAGATGAAACATGTGGAGCAAAGGAAGAGACTGAATAGGACCAGAGGCAGGTTTTAAATGTGTCTTAGAGACAGTAAAAGAAAATAGCCTCTACAAAAGAAATACACTGCTGGCTTCTACATTAGTTAAGCCAAACATTTAACTACCAAACAATGGGGAATATTTTTCTCTTTTGAGCCATAAAAAAAGCAAATCCACATCTTGTTTACCTTCCCTCCATGCTCCATTAACTTTGTGTATATAATTCTCCCAGAGTCCTTGCTTACATCCTTAGGCAGAATGTTATGGATCTACAGTCTCAATGCAATCTTCAAACACGGGAAATACCAATAAATATTCTTAACATTAACATTGTTCAGGTCTCCTGGTCAAACCGCTCCTGTGCCTATGTATCATAAAAATGTCTCCTCTTCAAGACGTATGGTCGATGTTATTTTTTTAGGATCACTTGCCAACAACATTGGCCTTGTACAAAGTGGATGGAGTTACAGTTTATTTGTTGACTTCCCACAACAAATATGAGGTTCACTCTACTCCTCGAGCAGGACATAAATCCACGGGACACAATTGGGTTGGAAGAAACAGCCATGTACAGAATGTTTTTTTTACCTTTAAGGAATATTTAGCCACACTCTGTTTTTGCTGAGAAAATGTGAGGTCTGTTGCAGCCAGCAGGGGACTAATATCTCATTTCTATTGCTTCCAGACTTTTATGAGGTCGTCAGCCTGTGAAGGCTACATCCTGATGAACCCCAAATTACCTGCTAATGCACATGGGCTAATTTGGATCTAGGGAGTGGCGAATTACACAGCAATCAGCTTCCATCTAAAGTCATGCTATGTGTGCAAAATTGCTGTACAGTGTCGGCTGTTTATGGTATTCTACAACACAGAATATATATATATGAATAGTAAATGTAATGTTATAGCAGGATTTTTGCATGCAGGGACAGGTGTAATGTTAAAATGGGAATTATACTTGAATTTTATAGACAAATGTTCACCACCACCTCACTAAACACACTTTCAGATTTTATGGACTCGAATGTGACACTAGGAAAGCTCAGTATTTCAGTAAGAAAACTAAACCAAAAACTTAATGGACATGTGTTTACAGCTGTGAGGCCTTTTGCATTTGTGTTTTCATACGGAAAGTACCCCCTGATTATGAATGCAACATGTTATTTGTTACACGGTAAAACATTCTGGTGTGACACAAATTTCAGAGTTTAATTACACACAACACAGTGTTTATTCACATGTCATGAATCTCAGCTGACAGGAATAACAACATGTACCAATTTTCTTTTATCTGAGCCCATCGTATCCATTAATCCTTGGTATCCTTGGGAGATGACTGATGTATTCCCAGATCCCACAATCAGCTTTGCTAGTTTGTCCCCAGTATTTTATTCCATTTTATTTAATTTATTTTTTTAGCACTGTCAGTCCTTCATAAATCTTTTTGATGTTCTCCGCCAGTGTGTTGTGGCAGATAAAACTGGTTCCTGATTTTGTCAAGGGGGGGTTAAATAGTCTTTTTCCACCATGAAATGAAATCCAAAAGCTAGTCTAAGTAAAAAATATAAACTTACATAGCATAACTTTGAAAGAAAGTTTTTTTTCTACTTTTTAAAAGAAGTTATACAGACTGCAGACTGCTTCTCCTACCGTGTTTGTATTGTAAAGAACATTACAGATCATCAATAATTATTTGTTTATTTTAGTTCTGTCACTGTATTTTGTACAAAGGCTCCATGAATATTGTATCCCCATGGGTGCATATTTTGACAACCATCAGATGAGGGGGTGAACGGTTTACTTTGTAAGTATGGACAACTTCTGGGAGTTTGTGTCATCAAAGTCGATCACAAAGGAAAGGACTGCTCTGTGTATGACAAGAGTCGTGCATATATCCTCCTGAGTGGAGGTTATATAAATCCCCCCATATATGTGTGTGTGAGTGTGTGTGCGTGGCTGTATGTGTTTTTTTGTATGTGTGTATATCTTCCACAAATGTCTTGCAGCAAAACAGTTGCTTTTCTCAACGTTTAAGTCTGCCTCCATAGCTGTCCAGAAATTAAAGAGACTTTCAAGATTTTCAGCTGTATGAAGTCAGAGATCCTCATTTCAAAGATCAAAGTGCTGCCTCATGAACTATTTTCAAGTTGTTGGATTGTATTACAATGAATAATGGGGCATTTATTTGCCTTACTATTAAAGTGCATCATCGGAGAGTTAGAGAGTTATTTCTAATACTTAAAAATGATTTGGGGCTGGTTATATCTGCTGACCTGAAAGTTCACCTCTGGGTTAAGTGAATGTTGGAGAGGAACAGGGTTCAGAGAGGACATGGCCTTTGAAGAGAGCAATTATGGTACTTAAAAATGGTGCTGTTTAATATTACAGCGGGCTTGCTTGATCCTATTTGAGAACCATGTCTGTAACCAAATCTAGTTTAAACCATGGTGTAGAGGGACTCCATGTTACCATCCAACTTATGCATCATATATCCATTAAGTTAACAGTGTTGATGTTTTATTTTCTCAAAGGTCCCCTACTAAAATTGGCAGAAAAAATGCAAAAATGAACTGAGAGACAAAAGAGGAAGTTTGGAAAATATACATTTGGGAATGTGAATCCCTCCTTTAACTTTCCTGAATTCATAATAACATCATGATGGGGACATAATTCTTGCTTTTCCTTTAAATTTAGGTGATTTTTAATAGGCATAACAACATGTGCATCATTGTATTAAGTTAATAGGCAGAACTAAATATTTGTCTCATACGTGATGAAATACAATTCTTGTATCTGCCTTTAGAGCTTCGTCCATCCGCCATCCACATTCTACATTTACAAAACCCATCTATTTTCTGATAGTATCTGTAGTATATAAAAAGCCTGTGCCAGACCAGTTTCAAAACAACCAAAACAGAAAAAGGATGTTCCTTCTAAATCAATGGACAAGGTTTTACTGCTTCAACATATGGGAGTTGGGGAGTTAAATCTAGCTTGGTTGCTGATTGAATTTTACAGCCGGAGCCTTCAGGAGAGTGCTGAATGGTAATTACCCCAATGTAGAGAAAACCAGAGTAGAAAGAAGTGCTAAAAAAGAGAATGAAAAGCAGCAGGCTAGCACTTGGTTTTGACCCATCTACTTTGAAATGTGGCAAGTTTAGCAAGGGCAGCTATAAAAGGCAGAACTGCAACAGGGACTCACTGTGGCTATAGCTCTTAATACGGCTGAATCTTTTTAAAATTGTTTCTTCTTTGTCTTCATTGTTACCATTTCAGGGTCTTACAGAAATTCACTGCTTGAACTTATTTTTCGTTGTGCTAAAATTGGAATTATTTTCTACTCCCCATTCAATACGTGCTCAATATTAAGTGTAGATTAGTTAAGGGCTGTCTACAAAGTAAAATGGCTGACCCCTATCTTCAGTATTTCTGTAAATGTTTGGACTCTGTACCTAAAAAGAGAACTTCAGTACGGTCAGTTTCAAATTAAACAATGAGCAATGAGCCAGAGTTCAAGGCACAAAAGACCAAGATACATTAAAAAAAGAAAGTGTTTGAAAAGTATGGAGTTTAATGAGCAGCGAGGTCAGACAGGGTGCAAACAACAAGGGGAAAAAAATGTCAAGAAATTCTTGGTTACTTAATAAGAAGTGCATAAAAAGACTGGGAAACAACAAGAGCAGCAGGGCTAGAAAATGAGGCTATATAAATATATCTAATTGATAAAGAGGTGAGGCAGATAACAAGAAGAAAAAAACTACAATCAAAGAAAACAGTCAAATTTGATGAAGTCGATGAAGCAGTAATAATGATCAATTGCTGCTGTATGCTCTAGTTTATCACAATTGATAGAATTTTATCTTTCATCCTAATGTGCCAAGGTTAAACTTAACCCAAATAAAATTAAGGATTGAAAAGAAACAAATTGAAATCATGATGCAGACAAGGCTGGTTTCAGATTAAGTACATTATTCAATGCCACACCTTATATTGATATTTCCTCAATGGCAATAGTTTGAATAATAGACGCTCATTTCAATGCACTCGGTCTGTATTCATTGGTATTTGTGCAACAAAGCACGGCTGTAATTGCTCTAATATACCTGCAAGTTAAAGTTTTTGTGAGATGCGGAAGTTCAAAACAAATCCAGAAAATCAGTGAAAAGCAATGTAAAATAATCTGCAATAACTCTGTTAGCTGTGAGGCCTTTCAGCCTTGGAAATAAAATGACGCAAACTCCAGAGCATAAAGACCACTTTCAACAATGACTTTTCATGCAGCAGTCAAGGTCTTGGCAGTCAAGGTCTCCACACACTTTATAATCCACAAGGCTCCTAATACTGCCCATATCTTTCATTTTTAGACAACTTGCATTGAAACAAATTGATTCTCCGTGGCTACTTCACAATAGAACACAGTGTGTGTCACAGCGAATATGAGTGGCCTCCAATCTGCAATTTTCCCATGATGCTTATCTTTATTGGCTCATTATTTTCAGCAAAGGCAACAATGGCTGCTGATCTGTGGCATTCATCCAGGCAAACAGAAAGGGCTAATTAGCGAGTGCTAATCTCACAGAAATGGACAAGTTTAGAGTCCGACTTTGGTTTAACTTGCATTACAAGTACAGGTGCAAATCATCAAAATCTTGGAATCATTAATTCCCAACTGAATGTGTCGAATGTTAATGAAAAATGCAAGATTTCCTTGTTATTTCAGAGTAAGTGATTGCATGGATAAGATCATAAATAAAAGAATAACTTTAATTGCTTTAAATGCAAGGTAGGCTTTTAGGTAAAATTTTCATCAGTAAAGATAATTGCAAGCAATCTGACTGTGTCTCAACCATTCGTGTACTTCACTTTCTGCTGGCATTCTTCGTTAGTTGAACTTTCCGCGACTGTGCTTCCAGTATCACCTACTCTTCATTCCACTTCTCATTCCCCCTAAAACAGCCTCTCTGTTTCATTCATTCATATAAAAACATTTTAAAAAGTTTTCCTGAAGCTCCTTGGTTCAGCTTTTATTCTTAACCTGCATTTGGATCCAAAATATTTCTAAACAAAACTTAAAAGAAACTGGAATATTTAGAATATATTTTTCAGTTCTTCACTTTGTTCAGGTTCAGCTTCCTTTTGCTGTCATAGGTTTAATATTTCTAATTACTAACACGTAACTTGCTGTGAACAGTCTTTACTGTACAGAGACGCGAGCCAAAGAGCAAAAAGAAAATTGACTAAGCACTTACGGAAGCAATGACGGTAATAAAATTCTCAGTTGATTATTTAGGCATCAGATTTATTACTTTTTCTTAGTCTTTTAAATCATACTTGAGCTGTTAAGTGCTGCTTTTAAAAAATATATAGTTAAAGTTTCTCAAATGCAGATAAATTAATACTAAGTCTCCTAGAACAGTTAGAGTAGCAATTTAGGAAGCTTTTAAAGCCTTTATTGATTTGTACTAATCTGCACTTTTGAGAAAACAGAAAAATAATCAAATAAATGAAAATAAATCTTTGTCATATATTAATTCAGGGAATGTGTATCGCAATAAGGAAAAGAACATGTTTCTTTAATTTCAGTATGTTGTGGTTTTACATCTTTAGTTGTAATATATAAACTGTAACCACCTAAGTGCACAAGTAAGTGGAAAATCATTAAACTTAGTCCAAGATGTCAAATGGCCTGAGTCGGATTAAACAAAATAACAGAGAAGAAAAGAACACAGGATTTCAGAAAAGCATGAGAAATGAACTACCACTTTGAGGGGAAAAAAACCTATGTATATATATATATATATATATATATATATATATATATATATATATACACAGGCATGGCTAATATAAACAAAAAAGATATTGTTTTTCATTGCATCTTTTGTCATCACTGGTCCACACGGATTCACGCACAACAAAGTCAAAGCACTTGTGTTTGCGGTGCTCATTGCAGACAGACTCAGATCTTATTACATGTGTTTGACAGCAATGTGGAAAGGATCTCTATTAAACCCTTATTCAATCCTGGGCTCGATTGTTGTGGGAGGAACACTGTTGCAGAGGGACAGCTGTCCATAAATGTGTGAGAGGAGACTCTGGGAAGACTGACGCAGCATAACAAAGTATGAACACTCAAAACATAGACTTCCACAGAGAGGAAATGAATAAAATATCGATTGTTGTTTGCAAGTTTCCAAAAACTGATACTGCAATCGAATGTTCATACAATGTACAGCAATTGATTTATCTGAGATGACTAATGCCTATGAAATCTGTACAAACTGTAACATATTTCCTGAAGGAGTTCAAAGACATCCTGCAGATTGAGTAGAGGTCAAGTTATAAACTAGAGTTAATCCTCCCCTGCTGCTTTATCCTCTTTTAATTCATCCTCTTTTGAATATAAAGCAGCCATTCTTATTTAAACTTTACCAACAGACCCCTCCAAATGTTCACTACCCAAGAAAGAAACTAAATTCACAATCTTTTTTTTGTTTTTTTTTCAGTTGCAACTACGACTGGACAAAGGTCCACCAGAGTTTAGTCACCAATGATCTGAAACAATAAATTAAACACATAACTACATGAATTCTGACAAACAAATAACACCAAGAAATAAATTTAATCAAAATGTCAACTACTTCTATGACTAGAGATTATGCACACTCACATGACACTTGTTGTTGCTTAGATACGGTCAGGCAGACAAAAGCAGAGCTCACAACGGACAGTGATGTAACAGAGATAACAGCTAGCATCATCTCTGCTGACCACAAACAATGAAAACGTAAAAAAAAAAAAAAAAAAAAACAGGATAAGGGCTGTTAGGGAAATCAATATATGTATAATCACTTTCTTAATTTCTCTCTGGTAACTTTCCACAATTGAATATTTTAAAGGTTCTTTCCTCCTTCAAGGTCTCAGAAGGTCCCCTCATATTTTGTCTGGAGGATTGTTTAATACAGATGCAGGAGGAAGGAATGAAGGACACACTTTACTTCTTATTTCAGACTCAGAGGGCGATAAAATGCACCATGATTTGTTTTACATCATATGAACCACCTGTATGGTCGATCTGGCTGCTCTCACTTCATGAAGTTTTCCCTTTCCCTTTTTTCCCTTTTAATACATTTTTATGTCTTACTTCCTCAGATGGACTCAGACTTTTGCTTTAAAATAACATTTCCACAACAGGGCAAAGACAATCTTAATATACAAATGGTAAAAAATCATCAGTCTGATTTGATTCAAAGCTCTTTCGGACATCCTTCCACCTGTTTACTGCAGACTGTCAGCAGGCGCGTCCAGTGAGGATTGTTTCCATGTTAAGTGGTACCCAGCACTCTTGAAAAGTCTCCAGGCTGTGATTGCTTCACTTAGACAGTGAAATGAATTACAGCTTCCACTGACCAGAGGCGACAGTAAGAATAACCACTGTCTACGTTTGATAAAAAGCCGCCTCAAATCCTTCATCGCACACAGACACACACTCACCAACATTCCCAATCCCAGCCATGTGCTTCCCCCCACACAGTTCCAGCCCATGGCTATTTAAACAGCAAGGTGGTAGGTCCAGAATCTTATTACCTAAGGAGGGCTGAGCAGCTGGTAGCCCCCTGAATTCATTAAACCTCAATATCTGCTGTTTGTTAAGACAGCCACACAGGGCGAGGTGACCTCAATATAAGCTGGATTCTGTGAAGACTGCAAGTTTGGGTTTCATGTTGTTGTTTCTGTTTATAAAGGAGACTTATACACCGCAATACAACACGCAGAAAAAGAAAGTAATCCAAAAGTGAAAAAGTTTAAGTCAAGTTTAAAAGTTCCTCAGATCTTCTGTTAAAGTCGATTGTTTTTATGTTCAAATACGACTTCCGACTTTAATAAGAGCCATGAGTCTATAAGCTTAGGGCAATTCCATCCAATGTTTTCTTCGCCTGCCAACTCGTGATCCCTTTCTCCATAATATCACCGAATGGTTTCACGATATCTCAGTGATATCCAACGATGACACACCAGAATATGATCCAGATTAGAACAGACTATCTGTGTGGTTGATGTGTTAAATGGGTTGCTTTATTGTGTTTTAAGTTCTTTGAATCGGTCAAAGATAAAGTGTGATTGCAAACAGATACAAGAAGCACTCAAAAAATGATGGATTAATGCTGTATCTTGCTCTAAACCCCATGTCAATTGTAATCAATAATGGCGTTCCAAAATTATATAATTAATGATAAATCATCATAATCCTGGCTGTGCTTCTATTTATTCGTTTTAAATAAAATTTGCATCCCCTAAAGCAAAGGGAGGCAGATTCTTCTGGGGGAATTTCTGGAGTCATAGCAAACTCACACACACAACTCAGTCAAACATGTTAAATTTACAAACAAAAGAAACTTCACATCAGGGCAGATTCCTCTTGCCTCACAGCCTCCCGGCTCACACACTCAGCGTTTCATCCCACTCATGGTGGAGGGATTCTGGTCCAACATGCAGCTCTGGCTGTGAATAACTTCCATGTGCTGCATTTGACAGACATCCAGAACCTTCGGTTTCTGCTTGAGTAAATCCAAGAAAACTAATTGCAAAAAATGTTTGTGCTTTTTCGAGGAAAAAACATTTTGGGGTGTTGTAATTTTAAGTAAATGTCAGGGATGGGCGATTACATTCAGGGGCAATTTTCTAGCTGTGGGGTACTTTCATATTTGGTACCGTGGACAGTTTTGACAACAACAGAGGAGATGTGGAGATTGCTATGATGCTTCAAATGTCAATTTTTTGTGAATGTATTACTTTCCATTACCAATTTTATTGTTCTCATGATGCATTCGACACCAATACAAAGTGTGTAGACTGTGTAGGCAGCAAAACTGTAATTATAACATAAATAGAATGACTTAGATTAGATTTGTATCTGGATAAAATGTGGCGTTTTGGCTGTATTATTGACAAGCAGCCACTATGTCCAGTGAGTGGTCATACCAGCTGTCATCCCTATGGAGTTAGGCAGAGAAGATGATTTACCAGGAAACCGGTTGAAATCGAATCATAAAACAAGCCATGCAAAAGCAAAGGTGCTGCTCACCTGAATCATATGGTTAACACATGAGAAGAATACAACATTAGGGCATCAAAAGTTCCACTAATCTCTTCCTAAATCCGAAACAGCAGCTTATGCTTCTGTCCATTTGGAAATTGACCAACCTAATGTGAAATGTGACCAGAAAGGAGCAACATTCAACAAGATTATAATTTTTGTAACCAAAATAACATGGCAAAACGATATCTTCTCCTGTTCACATTCTTTGATGCAACACAAATTGGACTGTGTTTAGTTTAACAACCAATAGAAGCCCTCTGAAAAGTACATTACTCACCCTAACTAAGACGCAAGTCCTCAGCATGGTGGTCTCTCTTATCTCCTGTTCTTGTAAGTCAATTTCATGCTATGCCAATTTATATTTATCCCGCAAAGCTGAATGTTTCCTCACATTCACTAAGACAGCATCTACAAATTAGAGGTATAATTGGATTATTAGCCTACATTTGTTAGGGGCCGGGGAGGCTAAAGGGGGCACGCGGTCCATTGTAGTCCTTTGTGGAAGAGGCCAGGTGGTGAATAACAGCTGGCATCCCTCGATGCTCTCCTCAGGTCAGAGATGTCCTGATCCAGAGACTCAAAGCTGTCCTGTAAGAACGCCTGGCCGCTGGCCATCCCTGTCGGCCCCGCACGGATATAGAGGTTTTTTTCAAAGCTGTTACATTTCCAGCTTCTGTCTTTTCTCAGTTGGAAGGTTTAGGCCAACAGAGCTGTTTGGAATCAAAACTGGACGTGATAATTTCAGAGTTTGAAATGACTAAAAAGATCCCAGGAATTGTTCTAAATTGTCCACTGAGTCTGTCTTTCCAGACTTCTTTAAACTCATTTCTGTTGACAACTATACTTTGTATTCCACACACTCCAGAGTGGTCAGGACGAAATGTGCGAGAGTCTGACCAGTCTGATCAGTTGCTCATTACACAGATTCAAGTGCCAGCTGTAAGCTAATGTTTTTTGATAGGAGAGCGCTTTAGTCAGTGGCAGGCCTGGTATTTTCTGCGCCATGGGTAGCATCATACGAGAACATCCCCCGAGGGCATCCTCCTGAGCAATTTAAAAGTGCATCTAATTCCCGTCTTATTACTGCCCTACACAGCATCACAAAATGACCGACTCCAAGCCCACCAGCCAGCTGTTTATAATATCACCTTACCGATCTGATCACCCGCATCTACAGTGGTTGCCTGAAGAAATATTACTCCTCTTCACCTCACCGGCAGAATCCCCAGGTGATGCCGTGACATGCCCATCTGTTGTAAAGGAGGACGACGGCCCCGAGAAGCAGTAATACTGAAATGGGGGTTGGAAGCGTTCAGGCCTCTTAAATGCCATTTCAGCTCAAGTCAATATATTCCCTCCGCCATTCTTCACAAGTCTGTCTCTAAAGGCTTTGAAAATAAAAGCCACTTGAGTCTATGGAATAAAGAGACCCTGAACTGATTTTTCAGCTTTTGAAATGCATCACATGCACAAAGACATTATAATAAATGGAGAGAATATATGGGACAATAACCTCAGCTGCATTTTTTCAAAGTAAAAAAGAAAAACTTTGAGACAGTGGTACCTGTAAAGATCAAGTCTGTATTTAAAAACTACATTTCCTATAATAAATAGACAACTTAAAACTCATTGAAGTCTAAGCTGTTTGACATGTCATTAGCTTAACTCTAAAGTAAGTTAAATAGTTAAGCTTTAGGCATCAGTCAACTGGTTGAACTGAGTTCCCTGTTTTTTCACCTTGAAATATTTTCACATTTTCCAATCTAAAAGTGAACTTTTTAATACATCTGTGATTAAATTTACTTGACACTAAGCAATTTGTGGAAGACAATGCCCTTTAGAGGTCAGTGAAACATAGAGGTGCCAAAATAGGGTTGCATATGGTTTGGAGTGTCAGTATATTCAGAGCTCAAACTGTTATACCTTGATTATTTTCAGTTTTTTGTTTGACTTCCTGAACCATGAAATCAATTACTCACATTTTCTGCAGTTGATTTCAGCCTCTGCTTTGTGGGCTACAGTGGTAAAAGTCGTTTTTATTGTCTTCTGAGAACTTTGAGACACAAGGTCAGATTCAACATCTCGAACTAAAATTTTAACAAACCAAACTAAATGAAACTTTATCTTGCTGCAAGAAAATTGTCTGAAGATCAGACAATTGGTTTCTGGTACGCGATAGCAGAAAGTTTGATGTACATAAAATAACAAAAACATATTGGTGGGCATGATGGGACAGATATTGATCTGGATTCATGATCCACATAACCACAATGTTATATAATTCTCAGGACTCACAGCATGTTCATTCATGTAACTTTTGGGAGCAGTAACTGGATTGTGAATGTTAAACTGTGATTAACCAGGTGCGGTAGTCTCAAAAGCACCACCTGTTGAATATGGAAGGCTTCTTAACTTTTGAAGAGATTTGAAAAATAAGTCCAAACATTTTTTTTCATCCATCAATGCCTTCCTCAGTATCTTTCCTCTGGGTTTGCCATCCTCTGCCCCACCCCAGGCGGGCAGAAGAATTTGACATGAGAATAGAGGATGTCAATGTTATCACCACGCAACAGACGACAGCTCTGAGGGAGACCCTGACTTTCAGCTGCTGCCCCTGTAGCTAATTACCCATCCTTCAAAATGGGTGGACCTCCGGCTGCCGTGCTGCAAAACAAACCAACAAGCTCTGGGCAGCCATCTTGCAAATGGAAGCACATGACCAAGTCAACCTCTCGGTGGTCATTGCTGATGCTGACAAGCTCATTTGTTATGTTTCAACACTCATTTTACCACATAGACAAAATCCAATATAAGGACTTTATCACAAATTAAGATTAGTAGTCACTAATAGTATACCAGGGATGCCATAATGGCACCAAATCTCCTCTGCTTGACTATGTGTAACTGATTTTCCACAGAGTCCCTTTTCCTGCAAAGCATCCTTTTTTATATATACTGTAAGAGCAGTAAAAGTCAAGATGAAGATTTTGTGATGCTTGTAAAAAGATGGACTGGTAGCGGCGTACAGTGTGCCCTTATTCTGAGACATTGGGAGGAATTATATCACCAGTGAGGTTTCCAGCAGGTTACAAACACAACACCCTAAAACATTTATAGCGATCCCTAAAAATTTTCATCTGTGTCTCTCACTGCTGTGCTGCCTCCTGAAATGGGAGAGACAATTCAAACATTTGATTTTTCTCTGCAAATGAAAGAAATGCACACAATTTGTCTGCCTATTCCTTTATTCTGTTAAAAAAGAGAGCATACATTCTGGTAGACCCCTGCTCTAACCATACCCCCATTGTTCGATAGCAACAAATAATCATAACATTTTAAAGAAATCAGTCTCCAGAAACTTAAACTGAAGTCATGTTTTGAAACTGGGAGACTAGAACAAACGGTAGGAGCCACAAGAGGATGATGTCAGTGAGTGTGACAGACTATATTAACTCATGTGTGGAGAGAATTATTCCCGAAAGGACAGTGGGGTTCCTCCCCAGTAACAGACTCTGGATCACCAATAACCTGAAAAGGCTGTTGAATGTGAAGAAGAAAGCCTCCAGGGAGGGAGACAGGGAGCTAATGAGGACTGCGAGTAGGCTTAAAAGATGACAGGACAAGAAGGTCTGCAGAAAAAAACGGATGCAGCAGGGCAGAGTCAATTGGATGGAGCCAATAAGCTGTTATTGTGTGTAGTTCAGAACATTACTCAGTATGATTCTTATCTGCCTCCAACTGCAGACCTCAAAGATCGGGACAAGAACGAGCAGGAGAGACTGAACCAGAACTAAATCTGCAGATGGTGTCGTCCCAAGAGTCCTGAAGGCCTGAGCTGAACGGATCTGTGGGATTTGATGAATACTTTAATGATCTCACAATGGAGAAATTAACTAATTTCAGCACCTTCTCACTTCATAATAATATTAATAATACTATTATTGACCAATGGGATAGGCTCCAGTTCCCCCACTAATGATAATGGATGGATGGATGGACAATAAAAAGCACTTGTCTTTAGAAAGAGTGTACATAGAATCAACAAGTATATTCCAAACAATACAAACTAACTTTAAAAAGGTGTGCTTTTGTCAGTACAGTCAGTAAAGTGTCAGATGTGTCTTGGGGAGAGTGTTCCTCTCCAGTGTGGTGGGAAACATTCTGCATTGCTGCTGAATTAGTCTTCATGTTGTTTCTAAATCTAAAAAAAATAAAAACCAAATCCTTAAAAATACTGCATTAAATGAACAGCGTTTCATAAACAAAGCATTAAAATCTTATTAATTAGGTTATTTAGTCATTAAACACATGTTAAACATATACTACAGTTTTTCTCCCTTTTAAACTGAAGCAGTGTGTCAATAAGTGAAAATGAAGGAACCTCATTAAACTAAAGTTGAATGATAATCTGACACCAGTATCCGATTGCAGTTAGTTGTTTTTTTACTAATTATGATCAATCCATAGTATTAAATGATCAAATCAATGAACCTGTAGATATAAATATTTAAAGCTTTTGCTTTATAAAGATCTCTGTGCACTATTATGAAGAAGCTTCAGTTCCCCTGATCAGCATGCCTGACTTCATTCACATGGATCTCTTAATCTATTTAGGATCTATTAATTGGACTCAGATGTGTTAAGTTAAGGGAAAACCTAAATCGTGCTTTTTAGTAGTCACCCCAGAGGATTCCCTCTTATCTTTAAATAAAAAAATATTTTTTTTAGATTAAAAAAAGAACAGTACCATAAAAAAATGTGTGTTAAAATATTACAGAAAGACAGATAAATGCTTTCAGTGTACTGTCATACTTACAATCACATGTATATGTTTAATGAAGGAGCTAATGATTGATATTCCCTCACCTTTCTGTCTGTTTTCAATTCTAATGGCATTGTTCGGATTGACCATTGCCTTAGAAATTAACTTTCCAGAGGGGTTATCTCCGTGTTCTACTGATGAAGCATGAGTATTTTCCTTAATTTGGGGAGAAAAGAACAAAAAACAAACAGGGATGAGCATTCAAGCTGTAGCCACAGGGAGCTGTCAGTAGGTCACACAGAGCTAAATGCAAAAAAAACACATAATAAAAACTAATTGGCTCTTTTACACACTCTCTCTTCCTTTTGTAATTTACCATCATTATAATGGCCACAGCTGAAATCAGAAGTAAGGATTAGAAATGCCATTTTCTCCTGCTTGCACCCCCGTTGGCAGACTGTGCTGTCTTTTCTGCTTTGTTGTGTACATTTTTAGGCTCGGCTGGGGCACGGCAGAATAGGAGTCATGTTGGAAAGGCACCAAATCTTATTTTGGATTGTCTGTTTTTCCGACGATGGTGGCAGGATTACATGCAGGCTTACACACTCCCCTGCCGTCGCCGCTGGATCCCGATGTGTTGCCCTTTTTGGAACATGAAAACAATCACGGTATGCAGGTGGTGCGGTGGACCCACTTCCCTGTTTCATGATGGTTGCTTCAGTTTCATGTAGATTACTTCGTATATTTGTCTCCCAAATTATTTGTCTTTTTTTGTGATTGATTTGGATGTTGTCTCCCATTCTTTGGATACAGGTGAAATCCTGAGTTGTGACCTGAGGAGCTCCTCCTCCTGCTCTGATCCACGGCCTTTAGAGCAGGTGTTTAATCTCACCTAAATAAAGGTCTGCGTGCTCTTAACTACACAAAACTAGGTGTATGAGAGCTGCACAGCTTGTGTTTAGCTAAATTATCCTCAGGCTGGATTATTTTCTGTCTTGAATAGATGCTACTCTCGTAGTTTATCAAAGATCTTCAGAAAGTAGATCCCTCTTCCGGATTTATTAATATATCAATGTCCTATTAACAGAATTCTACTGTGACATAATGAGTGCTTGTATCTATGTAGTTGAAAACCTAAATTTGATATCAGTCCTGTCCTGTGTGAATGCCATAGTCCAAAAAGGGACCTTGTATTCACTGAAATGTCTTTTTTGTGACAAACTTAATTGCACAATTGTGTTATTGATTATTTTTATTAGACCGTGACAAAGTGATGTTCATTCAGAGTAGCTCAGACAAAATCCTTTCTACTTACTAACAACAGAGACTGTTCACTAGGAATAACATCGTCAAATTATCCCATAATAGTTTGTTTTGTGTTTCCACTCACATATTGTTTGCTCCGTGTTTCCTTTAATCGATCTCTTAACTGTGATGCAGTTAAATCAGTTAAAGATCATAATCATTTTTATCAATGCTGAGGCCAACAGGACTTTTCCCATGTCGATCTGGCTGATAATAGCTCCAATGTATCCAACTGAGACAACAAACAATCGCACACCAACAAGATGCTGCAGAAGTTCTGCTGTCAGGTTGGTGCATAAGAGCCCTATCTTCTTTGAACCAGCATTTAGTTGTAAAGCAAAATCATTAATAACACATCCAGCTGTTTTAAAGTGCCATGTGACTATTTTCCCTTCCCTCCAGACTCCAGTTCAACTTGAAGTGCTGTAAGCTGTAATGCAAACGGTGTAGTAGACACATGTAAGGAATTAAACTAAAAAAACAAGCATTCAGACCTTCACATGACTGTCCTATGCTAATGATGAGGATTTGTAGTGGATTACAAAGGCAAATATATGCAAATATATCCCATCCTCTCATTTCTGAAATGCTTTGTTAATCAGAACTATTTATGCTCATCTTGTTTAAAAGATGGAAATAATGCTAAATGCTGCTAAACGCATAAACATAATATTCCATTTCCAAATGTTTAACTTTTTTCCTGGAAAATAGTTATTTTTTTCACATTTCGTTGAAATAATTCTCCTTTTTTCAGAATGAACCATGCTGTGGGAGAGGTTAGTCTGAATATGTTTTTGCCTCCTCAAGAGTAATTTTTTACCCAAATAAAATGTAACATTTTCTTTTTTTAATATCAGGTTTGAAATTCTATTCCAACCACACACAGCCAGATAAAGCGGACATGCTATCAGTCTACCAACACAGCACACATTTTCACTGACATTTGAAACACTATTTTATTGGAACAACTTCTGTATCCTATTAGCTTATCACTGTTTTTGGTATGTGTGCATGGGGTGTGGAAGGGCATTTTCATTTGAATGCATGTGTAGATTTGGTGGTAAGAACACAAAACCAGAGCATGCTAACATTAGGATTCCCTGGGAAAAAATTACAACCCACACGCGCTCACGGTGATAGTTAAAGTTGGGACTGGGACTGCAATCTCTTCAGGCCCGAGGGAGACAGAGGTGGGGAAAGGGTGAGAGACAGTCTGTTTGAGATCAGACGAGGTACAAATCAGACAAAGGGTCTCAGAGGAGGTGAAAGAAGTGATGTGAGACTGCAGCTAAACAGCAGCTGCGGTCCCAAAGTGCGGCTCTCTCCCGTCTCAGACGGGTGCAGAGTTGACGGATAAAAATCTTTAACTGCACAGACGTCAAAGTTCCATTCCCGCATGTCGTGACAGTGAACAGTGCGTGATGATGTCGTGCATCACATCGTCATTTTCGGATGTGGACAAAGCTTCTTGATATTCTCCACATGTCCATGAACCGGAAAAGCATTGCAGAATAGTAAATTATAGTTTAAGAATGTGTTTATTAAGGACTGGTGAGAATTCCCATATGTGAATATGCAATTAAACACTCAGTTATAACCCAAACCACAAAACCAACTCTGGGTTTGTTAGCTCATGTTGATGTCAATCAGTTTAGAACCACGTTTCACCAGAACTTAGACATCAGCAGAATTTGACAATTTAATTTTTTTTTGCAATTGATGCAGTTTCTTGGTTCTTTTACAGTTTGAAATATAGTTTAAGTGATAGGGTAATAACCTTAAATAACACAAAATTACATGAATCAGTTTTAAAATCCTCATCTCAGCAAACAATTTTGATATTCGTAATAATTTTTCATTTTGTTTTATTTATTTTTTTCTTACCAATTTGAGTCGTCTAAATTTGGTTGTATTCTGTAAAGATGAGCCGTCTGAGTGCCAGCTTTCACTGTGGGTTCATACAACCACAGATGATTGGTTTCAGATTGCTTTTGCTTAATATTTTGAGGGAGAACATGGTTAGAAATTAGATCGCATTATTTCAAATTAGTTTGGTCCACCGATCACGAGAATGTTTATCTGTGTAATTAAACTCTTTATTGTAGCTCTGCCAGCACTGGCTAAAGCTGCAGCAGGGGAGGATGAGCTGAGTGTTGTAAGATTTACAAACGGTGGTGGTAGCTGTTCGAAATATTCAGATCATTTGAACAAATCAAGAACAGCTGGAGATGTATCGAATCAACAGAAGCAACAAGTTTGTTGGTGATAATCCAAATAACTGCAATTTTCAGAGATCACTCAGTCTTTATGAATAACAATTACTATAATGAGGAAAATAATTCAATCGAAACTGAAATCTTCCCATTTTTCACAACTGTTTAAATATATTGTTGTAAATATTGTGCTATATATTGTCGTGGTAATGGGAATCTATGGAAATAATGCCTAAAATCCCAATAAATAAATTAAACTACAAGGAAGGTTGGATGCTCGTTTGAACATTTTTATACAAAAATATCTGTTTGCTTCAGATTGAATTCTATTCTGATCCCTCAGAGATTTGGTTACCATGACAGATTACATCCTACAAAAGGCACCTTGTGGATGGAGCAGATATTCAGATACATTGTGGTTGGACAATTTTGGCAATCTCTCTGAGGTAGAAAACATAGGCACTGGTAATTTAGGCTTTAGCTAGCAGCATTACATTCACAAAAAGAATTAAAACAGAATTTAAAGACTTTGCTAAAGACTTCTTTATCCTCTGATACTTTGGACGATTAAGATCAAAGAAATCCCTCCATTAAATGTTTATTCACTGACCTCAAGTTGTGAAAATCAACAGCTAAAAAGACCATATGATGCTGTTCTATTTAAATACAACAGTTTAAAAGGGAAGCTGTATGGAATCCAGCCAATATCTTCTTTGTGATGTCAAAGCAGACTCCGATATATTCCATTGAGTTTATCTGTGTTTTTTAAATCCCACCCATTATTTCTAAAACAATTCAATCACAAATCAATCAGCATCACACATTTGAGCAGCTGCATCTTTCTGGCCGGTAAATGAGTCTGGAAAGCGTGCTCCCAGCCTCAGTACATGCAATGATCCAATAACGTGGTGAATTCGATCATTTTAAGTCCGGTCATCGTTTGCTGCTGTTCCAGCTGTATATACAGTAAATACCTGATGTGCACCTATAAAAATGAGCAGCCCATTCGAGTCATTTTAACAAGCTGCACACCTCTACACCTGCAAAATGTCAGCTTTGTAATTAGCTCGGCCTTCATGCAATTGTAGCTTATTTGGCTGCTTTTAATTTAAGGTCAGTAGGCCCAGAGGTAATATATTTCCTGAACTAATACATGCAGCCCCCCAATTTGGAGGAGACACGTACACAAAAATCACTAAAGTGGCTCATAAGAAGCAACGGCAAGTCCGTATCTCTGCTAATGAGGGGCAATTGTTTACAAATTCATGCTGGAGTAATTCAATACTGGCGCCCAGCATCAACAAATTAGAGCAAACTCTGGCACAATGTGCCCCCAGCACACAGCAAGAGGCCCCCTCTGACACCATGCTGTTTAATGCTCAAAGCTATTGATGCTAGAACTTCAATTCACAGGAATGTTTTTAAGCAATGATACTAAGTAGATGTTTTTGTCTATATTTTCAAAACATGTGAAGTTTGGTTAATTTTCGTGATCCGTCTTGATTGAAAATCAGTTATCTTTGCATTATTTCATTATTCTGAAGCCGATCAAAGACAACTTATTCACATAATAGATTTTATATTATATTACAGTCATACAAAGTTGATTAAAGTGGCGTGATGGTGCAAAAGCCCTCTCTGGAAATGAGAATGGTGACTACACAGTAACAAATCCCACCATCCCTGAGGTTTGATGAGTTTATCCACATTTGAGGACGTGAGACAAGAATAAACTGCTCAACGTTACTAAATGTTCATCAAGCAGAAGCAACTGTCAACGACAATATTTTGACACTTTCCTCCAGCCGCCTGGAAGAAGAAGAAAGCAACTTATCACTAGAGCAACCTAAAAATGTGTTCATATTTTCTATTTTCCAGAGGCAGCCATGGAAGTAGCCACATCCCAGATGTGTTCTTATCTGGCGTTAATTGTCATCTTTACAGAGGAAATTAAGCAAAAATGAAAGAATACAGATCAAATGAAAGGTTGTGTCACGTTTATTTTACAGTTTAAACCAATTCCAATAAGAACAACTCATGTTATATGTGTAATGATTATTGTTTTATGCATTTTTCTTTTAGTTATAAATGAAAATGGGTCAGTATGTGCACAAGCAGCTGCTGCCATGTTAAAGTTATGCTTTCATAAACGTGCTCAGCTGCAGGATATTCACTTCTGCTGCCAAGTTATTGAAATTTTACCTTCCACTTCTCGTAAATTCAAAACCCCTCAGCGGGGAGTTTTTTAGAAGGCCCTCTGGAATAAACCATTATCAGTGGCGATTAGAACAGCACAAACCTGTGTGATGCTCAGATTCGCATTGTGCTGAGAGGATGCTCTCACAACAGACGTAATAACCACCTTCTTCAACCACTTCATCCCTTGGATGTTGCTGATGGGGTTTTTTAGTTGTTTTTTTTATTTTTGCTGTAGCTCAAATTCTGAAACACTAGATGAGTTCCTGCACTTCGGAGGGAAAAAAGGAAAATGGCTGACTCGTGCTGATAATTTCACTGATATGAGTCACACAGGTTATTCAGATTTTTTTCATTCCAAACCATTTTTCGTATTCAAAGCCACCTCAGGCCTTTATTATAGCCTGATATAGAGATAAATGGAAACTCTTGGTATACACATCCTCTACATATTTCCATTTTGCTTGGGGATATACAGTGTATTTCATTTTTCCTCCTCTTCTCCCTTCCCATCCTCCTATTTTCTCCGCTGAGTTTATGATTCTGTAATATTGTGAGAGGTTGAGCTCATTTTTAGCTGTTGTGAATTTCGCACCAGGCAGCGATGCCCGTGCCGTAAACATTCAGAATTTAATGTTGTGTGAAAGCAGCTGTCTGGACGTTAATGGTTCAAGACAACTTAAATGGACACCATTAACATGCAAGTGCTGACTTCGATGTTTGGAGGGCAGCTGGTGAAAATAAACAGGCAGGATACAGGACGGCTTCCACTTCCTGCTTCTGTCACACCTCATGGTGGAAGCCCTACTTTGTTCTGATTAGCCTCAAAAGAAGGTGACAGCTGATTGAGGCATGTGGGAGAGTGAGCAGCTTTAGGATGTTTGCAAATATGAGTGGTAGCCCTTCCTGTAACCATGACTGTAACTCCATCCCTTAAGCTCAGATCACCAGTCTGTTCAAGCCTGATATAGAAACTGCTTCTCCACTCCTGTACGTCTCACAGGAAGAAGCTTTCAAAAATGTGACATTCTGTTGCAACTGCTCCTTCACCATCCTGAGCAGTTGAAGCAACGTTGTTCATTATACACTATCTTGCTGCGTACCTCTGCACCTATCAAACAACAAACATGACAGGAAATGCGGATAAAACGAAGTAGCACAGGGCAGACTGGAAATTAAGTACCCTGCTCCAACTGATATCCATGCACATCTATGTAAATTTCATAAGCAGACAAGTGTGTACTCAAGCTATATAGAAAAAAAAACTTCCCTAAGGGCTTAAAGTGCTTTAAAAAGCTGTGAAAGGCTTTTACATTTCAGTCTAACAGTGCACTGTAGACTAATCAAAGATTAGCAAAGAGTATATCTTTCATTATGG
Organism: Menidia beryllina; assembly: GCA_013363375.1. Taxonomy (NCBI): domain Eukaryota; kingdom Metazoa; phylum Chordata; class Actinopteri; order Atheriniformes; family Atherinopsidae; genus Menidia; species Menidia beryllina. The sequence goes on along the minus strand of JABUIW010000031.1, from coordinate 7,429,280 downwards.
GTTACGTACAGCCAAAAATTAATTTTATTATATTCATATAAGGAGATTTTTGTGTTAAAGTATATGTAATTTTAACTGTGCATCAGAAGTCAGAGATTCATATGTAAAAAAACTGTCAGGAACAAATTCTGTAGTCTGTTCACCTTCTAATAAATTGCACATGGCTTCATGGCAGCCACACACAATGTCCTAATTAACATTATTCAGCCAAGTTTATTCACTCAAAACATGGGATTGAGACAAGTTTGGTGTGTGTTTCACACCAGACAGCGATGTCCGTGCCATAAATCATTTCAGAACCTAATTTCACATTGGTGTGACAGCTGAATCTAAAATTAAATTGTAATTACTGTGTTTTTTTTAATGGGAGAGGAAGAAAGGAAAATTTGAGTTAAACGGGTGTGTTTGTATGAGAAAGTGAGTCTTATATTATGCAGTGGCAGTTCTGATCCAGTGAAAATGGATCAAACATCCTGGCAGACTATAGAAAATATTTCTCAAATAAATTATAGACAGACATGAAGACAATCCAGTAACTATCTACTGATTTGAACAGGTGAAAGGCAACTAATTCACGTACATGAAGGAAAGTATAGTAGTCTGGTCCAGCCTCATATGCAAAACCAGAGTACTAGTTGGCAAGGAAATTATTCCAAAATGAAAACTGCAGAGTTTGCACCTAAAAGTTAATGCAGTACCAGTCCTCCCCAAGAGAGTGCCCTCACATAGCTAAAAATAAATGATCTGGCCGGAACTAACTTAACTCCAGCTGTTCCCCTGAAAATCAGGAGGAATGTACAGTATAAGTGAGCTACATAAAAAAAGAAGATACATATATATCTGTGTAGGTATTCATGATCCAAATGGTGCCCGGCATGACATTTAACTATCCATCAATCAACGGACTGTGTGAATCAGTTGTGCAGTTCTATGAGGGCTGGCATGTTTACATCCTAAAAACCTAAATGAAGATTCATATTAACATCCATGAGAGGTCTGAGCTTTCAGCGAAAGCCTTCCGACCGACAGGCAGCAGTCATCTGCCATCCGCAAGTCAACAACAAGCCCCAACACAGAAGGCCGACTGATGTTAGGGCCGAATTCAGACAGAAACATCCAAACAAACATCATCTGGGAGACAGAAAAACACACTCAAGCAGAGAATAAACAGTCAGCTGCTTCCACCAGAGGTAAAAACACAAGTAATAAACAATAAAATGGTGCATATTTAGCCTGTGGACGTGAGACAGGGATGGGTGGTTCATTGAGGGAGGCTGGCCAGATGTTGACCGTTTTGGTCAGTAAAGATTTGGTTGCATTTTGTTAGAAATTCTGCAAAACCTGACGCTTTAGCAGCTGACTCACACTGATGGACACACACAATCTCAGTTTGTTAAAGACTGTCTCATCTCCAGCCCAAAAGTAGACTTTGACAGCATTCAGCAGTTAAAACTCAGAGAGTTTGTCCAGTCATTCATCTAAAATGAGAGTTTATTTTTTTGTGGAGCACAGTAAATACCAAAACAGAGTCGGTCGTCTTCAGTCGGTCGTCTTCAGTCGGTCCGACTGTGATCAGGGGCCTCAGCTGCTGCTAATTAGTCCAGAAATGAGGCTGCTTCCAGGCAGAGAGCTTTCAGAGAACAAGGCAAATGGATTTACTGGACTTCCACTTGGAGCTAAAATGGCATTTCTCATGTAGCCTTTCCTTATGCCGGTTGAATTATTGAAGCTACATTTTTTAATGATGAAAGGGTTTTCATGACCATGCATGAAATAAAATACTTTTTTTTCCCTCTGGTACACCAAAGTGTTTCTGAGCAACCGGTGCACCGAGCTTTTTCGGGTTTATTTCTTTGAACACTGAATATCAATCCATTAGGTCTGCCTGTGTTTTCACATAAATTTGATTAATGTGAATATAATCCAACAGTAGAGATGAACCAGTGCTGTGCATTCACATCACAAAAAACCTCCAACAAGCCTAAAAACAGTGTCTTTTTTGGTCAGGAAGACCCCCAAGAAGCATTTCTCTTGATTACATGGTGTGCAGTTTTTCTTTCAAACACTTTTGAGAACTAGAAGAGAACGTGTACGGCCTAAAAAAGCATTCTTCAACAGATAAACAGTGCACAGCAACCATGAAAACATTTACTATTTCTTCATAATGGCCCAAGACTTTTGTACATACACAGTTGAAATGTAATTGTATTCTCAGCGTTGTTATTTTATTCTCAAGGTACTGTTTAAACACCGCGTCCGAGCTCTGTTTTTCTTTTTGTTACGCTTCGGCAAAATTGAAAAATTCCACCTTTTCCCCCTTTTTTTCTTCACACCAAGGCCCGAATTAGCGTTTTCAGGATATTTCTACATTGTTCCACTTTACGGGTTCATCAAATGGATTAATGAGCGTCCATAAAAAAAGAAAAAAGGTGTGTTTTTACAATATTTAGAGCCTTTTACAGTCAAATCCTCAGACCGGCATCTTGTGAAGCTTCTGCCAAGTCTGCAGACGGTCAGAGGCGTGAAACCCACCACAGAGGAGGACATGTTCCTTAAGATGTAGCTCAGTGTGCTCCTCATCATCACTTCTGTGGATGCCCCCGGGCGGTCCGGGGCTTGTTGTTGATCCTGCTCGCCCCCCCCAAGCGCACCGCTGCACAACCAGAGTGGTTGATGCTGACTTCACAGTAAAGATTAAGAATGTCATCTTCACATGTTTGCATATCCATATCCATGTGCATCTTAATCTTCCTCTGAGCAAAACTAGGATCTAAGGGGATTTTTTTTCTCAGTGTAAAGACAAAAACCAAGTCTGATTAAACCAAACCAGCATGCACATGCTTATGACCGATTAAATAACATGAGACGTTCGTCAAAGAACGCGGATTGACAGTTTTCTCTTAAACATCCTTTCAGCTACCTTTTATTCTATTCTTACTTCCATCTGTACTGATCATCCCCCTTTTTTCCCTTCAGCATTATATAAATATGAGAAATGTATGAAACCCAGAACTCTCTAAGCCACCTCCTGATAACAATGAACTACTGACCATGTATGGAAAACACTAATTATGAAATTGGTGGAAAATGAAAATGAGCCTACCATTAGTGATGACATGTTAGATATTGATTATGCAAATCTATCAACGTCAGCCATTACAGAAACAAAGCTTGGCGTTAGCTTGCTGCTGCTGGGGTCCAGAATTTGTCCACAGGTGATTTTGTTCTGGTGAGGATGATCAAAACGTAACAATCAAAGTGTTGGGCGGCGGCATCCTGCGACTTTATGAATCAAAGTATCTGTGTGAAAGTGTATTTTACCACATGTGAAGTGATTAGTGATGTAAGTCATTAGATGGAACATCTGTTTGTTCTTGGCCCGTGACTTCCCTTCTCACAGGACCACTCAGATAAAAAGCCTGTAATTAAACCTGGCTGCAGAGGTTTTTCCGCGTCCTCAGCGGGAAGCAGGAATAGTAGCTGAACTAATGTCATTTATGTTGTGCAGAATAAGCCTCCGAGTAATACGGCTGCTTTTACTAAGAGGCGATGACATCCAGGCCTCGGTAATGATCCTCATGTGGACCGAACCCTGTTTCCCTGCACTGACAGACATGAAAGAGCCGTCTGATATTCTGACCCGTGAGTTTAGTGACTGTGACACCCTGTGCAATGTGCTCATGTGCACGTGTTTCTTCTTTTTACCAGAGGAGCTTCAATATTCTTTTGCTAGCATGGAAGCGCTGCTGCACTCTGCTTCCATCAACACCTATCCTGTGCTTGATTTTCTCTCGGTTTGATCTATATCAGTGACCTTTGTGTTCTCTCAGTGAAAAACTGAGTGAAAACTTGCTTGTTTGAAGTACTTCAGAGGCAGATATTACTCAAAACCAGCCACAAATAACCTCAAAATCATCACAAATGTCCATGTTTTCAATCTCAGATATAGCAAACTGTGCGAGCGTCTCCAACTGAACAAAATACCAAACTATAGGAACACACTTTAATGCATCGGATGGAAATATGTGTGAAACCTTAACACCTATGGTTCAAAATGATATGAAAAAAAGAGGTGCAGAAAACAACTCAAATCTGAAAAGCTGCAGCTGGGGATTTTTCCGTCCACATGCTAATGAATCAAACATCCAGTACAGCTGCAACAGAAAGGTAAACACACCTGACAGGTTTCCACACTTAGCTTCCAATTATTCCCCAGCCTGAGTGACTCTCCTTATTCCCGAGGCGGCGAGACGGTGTGGAGGTGAGCCGACCCGTCGGGGTCAGACATGACGTGAGAAGAAAGTGTTTGGGGCCCTTCAAACCCGGTTAAGCCTAATAGCCAATTAGTGGTTCAGAAAGGAGGTGAATGTCAGCTCGGTGTTTTGAGAACTGTCACCATACCTGGATAACGCAACACCTTCTCTTCTGGGAGAAACACAGCACACTGGATTCCTCACGGACCACACACTGTGCATCACTCACACACTAGTGTGTTAATTGACTGTCATAATGAATAACTCCATTTTTATATTTGCTCAATATTGCCAATTGGTTTAATATATTATATATAAGTAGGAGTGTATCTCAGATTTGTGTACTTGGCAGTGAGGTGAAATGATTCTGCCAGTAGCAGATTGTTTTAGTTGAAAATGTGCTCATATCAAACTGATTCGACGTGTTTATCTATTGAATTGTTTGAGCTCCCGGTTTTGCCTCTTTATAGTTGTTCATTTTTGATTAAACGATGTTTCAGTTTCATGGATCCCTGACATCATGCCAGAAAATGTTTTAAATACCAACGTTTGGCTGAAATGAAGCCAAACGTTTGGCAAATGCTTCATTTCTCCAGCGCTGGCACAATAGGTGGTTCAGTGGTAAACTTTTAGTCTCAAATAATTAAAATTGCTGCATAAGAAATGGCAACATCGGTTTAATTAATGTTTTTAGGGACGACAGTTTCACCCCTTTGCACTCGTTTTAGTCTAAAAGCGGCAAAGGAAGGGTCCAGTTGAACAGTAGTTTTTGATTTGGGGCTTTATTAACACTAAACAGCTATTCAGGTGATGTCAATGGTAACATTTTAGCTAAAACAGCTAGAATACTAATTTAGCAGTCAGTGATCTGGAGCGTCCGTACTAATTATTTGAGCTCTTTCTTCAAACACATTGTTCCAGCTGGACGTCATGTAAATAACCATTAAGGAATAAACTAAAATTCTTTTTTTTAACTTTCAAAACATTAGAAATGTCTTTTTATTGTTTGATTTGGCTTACAATTAGTGCTGAGCATTGTATTTTGAGGGTTTTATGCATCCAGCATGAAACTAATTTGTAAGACTTTCGGTTTTTCCATTGATGTCAAGGATGAGTGCTTTTGAAAAGTCACACAAGGTCATGTCTAATATATTCCATAATAGACTTTGATCATAGATGAGGACTGCACGCATAATTCTTTGTCTCTATAAAAAAAGAAAAGCCCGTCAGCTTGTTCTGCGCAGATATCAGTTTTTGAGTTTTTCTACTGTAATGAGATCTGCTGTAAATTCTGTTCATTCAATGAAATTCCAATCCAGTTTTTTTCCCCCACAAAGTCAGAACAGGAAAAACAGGTCTGAAACCTCTCAGGCTGCAGACGAAGTTAAGGCTGAAGGAAAACAGATTAACAACCAAGTGTTTCGTGTTGGAAATGTCAGAGAGAAGCAGCGTCTCTGTGCCCCTCGTGCTAAACTGTCTGCTGCCACTTTCACATTTTTTCCAGAACAGTTTCACCTCTGTCACCTGCCAACAGTAAACGGATCTATTTTGTCACCAGGCTAAAAAAATCATCACCTTTGCACACTCACAGCTATCTCTTAGTATTCAAAACACGCTTCGTTCTGATAAACCTTTCAAAAGTTTTTCAACTAATATAGTTCTGATTTATCTTTAATGATAATTTATAATGCAACAATATGTTTGGTGCTCATTTGGTATGGATAATTAAACAGAGATGTATCAGGATTTTTCACGTGTCAACATTCATTCTCATCAAATTTAAGCAAGGAGGTTTTATTTCATTGGTGACTTTTAATTTATTTTTTATTTTTTTGTACCAACAATAAATTCCTCACTTTTTGAGTTTGTCGTCTTTCTGGTAGAGGTGAAGAAGAGTGTGTCAGTTTTGCTTATTCTTCAAATTACAACACCATTCAGACACCTGGAATGACACATTTTTAAGTTCAGTTGCTCTATTACTGTAAGGAATTGTCACTGGGTACCCAGCAAAGCAACCTAACAGGTTAGCATAAGGCTAATACAGCGTTGTCAAATTCTAGCTACGACTCTGCAGATTTTTTATGTTTCCTTGCACAGCTGATCCAAATAAAAAGAATCCAAGAACCGTTTTCTCTCAGGCTCATCAAAAGCCTGTAAAGGAGGTCTGTCGAAACAGGGAACTATTTAAAAGATAATGGAGCCCAAAGAACTGGAATTCAACAACACAGAGTTATAAAAGCACTTTACAAACCAGAGGCAGTGTTCAGCCAGGACCTGCAAAGGAGATACCACTTTGAATGGTTGAAAAGAAAAAAAAAAGAGTGACAAGGATGATGGCAGATATAAAAAAAAAAAGTAGATCTATGAAGTGAAAGGTTACAGGTGGAGGGAGCAAATGAAGACGAAGAGGCAGGCTAAAAAACAGACTCTAGCTTTAATGACACTAATGATGGAGAGAAACAGAACAGGAACAACAGGAAAATTCACCGGAAATAACCCAAATTCAATTCAACGCAGAACAAAGAGCAGGAAGTGAGAGAAGGCTAATGGCAACGATCTGGAAATAAGACGCAGGGAACGGGAATACACTGAGGGAGGTGATGACAAACGCAAACAAGTGTGCGACGGAACAGAAGAGTTGGAGGATCAATTAACACAGAAAAGGTGTGAAGCTCACCGGAATGCACAAGAGAGTGAAGGCTTAAAAGTGACGCAATATATGAGTAGGAAACAGAAGCTGAAAGTAACTCAATCCAGACAAAAACTCTAAGAGTGACAGAAACAGAAACATGTACGTTTATGAAACGCAAACAGTAGGCAAAGCTGTCATGAAACACTGGAAAATCACTGTGAAATAAAGCTAAATGTCTACTCTTTCAACTAGAATAGCAAAAAGGAAAAGCTAAGCAAAGGACGCCAAAAAAAAAAAAATCATGAACAACAAACATCAGAAACCATTAAGTCAGATGGTGTTTTTGTCCTTTCAAAGACTCAAACTGTGGACCCCGCTCATGCATAGACCCACATCCTTCAAAAAAGAATTGTATTTTAATGTGTTTTCTTCAAAAAAGTAATCCAGCTCTCTATCTCCAGTCTGTTCCAAATTGGGATAGAAAATATTTCTGCTCAGGTCTCTTTGAGTTGTATAAGTAGAAGAATCACTTGAATCTGAAGAAGCTGTTTTTCAGAGCACTTAAGCAAATTTTTAAATATATAATATATCATTTTTAAACAATATGGATGGTCTTTTGGCCTCAGATTGGACAGTGAGATGTTCAGATCTTTTTGTTATCTGAATCTAAATATTTCAGGGCTCAGTTTTCATTTCAGTGTTTTTCTACTGTGACAGTGCCAGTTCCTGTCAGGTCATTCCTGAAAAAGAGCTTTCAAATTCAAGGTTTGATTTTCTTTATTCTTTATTTTTGTTATTTGATCAAAGTTACAGAGACACAGTCTTTAAATTAAAAAAGATAAACTAGCTCATATAACTTGACTTGTATTGTTCAGAAACTTTCTCATATGTATCCAGATCTATATTTGTTTTCCCTATTTGAACTTTCCTAGTTACAGTAAATCCCTGTTTATAACTATTTCACCAACTGAACCACAGAATTAGTCTGAAAAAGAAAACACTTTTCTAACTATTCCTATTATCAGCTAGATCTAGATTTAATTTGTAAATGTGTTTAAATGTCACAGAGGATTACGGCTGAGGTTATAAATAATCCACACGTCTTTGTTTACACTGCAGCGACATTCAAAGACAATATTAATGGATGTTTAATGATCCCCATGGAGAAATAAGATGTTGTGACATTAACAATGTTACTTTTGACATTTTCAGCATCAACCCTCTGATGGGATTGTATTATTCATACAAAACAAATATAAAATTCACATGACTCAATAGATTTTATTTGTAGTGGTAAATCAAGGCCTATTACCTAGTAATAGGCCCCATAAATCATTTTTATATGTAGAGAAAAAAGAAAAACCCCAGTGGGTTTGAAACCTTTTAATAAAACTCAGCCAATGCATGCCAAATAGCTTATTGTGAGTCAGGTTTGTGAGGGACTCCATGGGTGGTTGTTCCCTTAAAAGATCCATCCGAATTCAGAGCATCTCAAAGTGTGCCCTCAGCCTGGTTTACAGCCGGGAAATTTCCCAAATGGGATCCATCCATCCATCCATCCATTATCAATACCGCTTGTTCCCTCATGGGGTCGCGGGGGGAACTGGAGCCTATCCCAGTGGTCAACGGGCGAGAGGCAGGGTACACCCTGGACAGTCCGCCAGTCCATCGCAGGGCCACACACAGGACAAACAACCACTCACACTCACATTCACTCCTAAAGGCAATTTCCCCAATCTCCAATCAACCTAACATGCAGGTTTTTGGACTGTGGGAGGAAGCCGGAGAACCCGGAGAGAACCCACGCAGACACAGGGAGAACATGCAAACTCCACCCAGAAGGGCTCTGGTTCCCCCGGGATTCGAACCCAGAACCCTCTTGCTGGGAGGCGACAGTGCTAACCACCACACCACCGTGCCGCCCCCAAATGGGATCCTTTTGGGTTAATGAAAAGAGGTGAACATCACATGGAAGAGGACATAAAAAGCAGTTTCATGCTGAGTTTCATTATTGGCTTTTAATAAAATGTATATTCAAATAGTTCTTTTATACAGGAGGTGTTGATATGTAAGGTCAATTAATAGAATTTTTGGTTAAGCTGTTTTTTTTACTTTCTATACATGTACAGATAGATAGATAGATAGATAGATAGATAGATAGATAGATAGATAGA
>JABUIW010000031.1:7353446-7420211 GCA_013363375.1 Menidia beryllina | reverse complement strand
ATAGATAGATAGATAGATAGATAGATAGATAGATAGATAGATAGATAACATCTTATTTTTATAATGGGGTCGGGGGGCCTGGGGGGGACCCAGTAGTCATTGGGTGAGAGTCGGGGTACATCCAGTCCATCGCAGAGCAGATAGATAGATAGATAAAAAAACATTTATCCCGACTTTTCAGTTTATAGGGTTTCTTTTTCTTCTTATCTCTGCACATTTGCAGGTGCTCTCAGACGCAGAGCCCACTATCGGCTCATCTCCCACAGACCAGACTCAAGAGCAGCAGTCAGGGCAGCAGCAGCATCAACAGCATCAACAGCACCGAGAGGAGACAGGCGCTTCTAGAAAACCACAAAATACCCAACAGAATACCGTCGAACAGGGGTCGAACAGGGGTCGAACAGGGGTCGAACAGGGGTCGAACAGGTTTGGACTCCTTATCTTAAATAGATGTATATATGATGGTAATTGATTGATCATTTCTTGTTAAAGGAAAATAGTTTATTCTACGCCCTCAGACACATTAGCCTGTATTAGCCTTTTGAATTCGTACAGCCTGAGAAGGCTTACAAGGAAAACAGAAATTCACTGTTGCCTCTATCACACAGAGAAAAACTGGATAAAAACTGGAGGAGATTCAGGACAGCTGCCAGTCTTCTTAGGAGTGCTTGTCCCAACAAGATCCCCAGTAGCTCCGACCATGCAACGCTCAGAGAACCTGCAAACGGCCCAAAACCAGCATCTCTGACAGAAATGTCAGTGAACTGAAGCAGTATTTAAAAAAAAAAGAGGACCAAAAATCCTCCACAATGATATGAGAGTGATAATGCCACAAAGACCATTCTAAAGGTGGCTCTAGCATCTAACTTAATATTCATCACACTACATTTTGGCTCATTATTTGTCAAACAACTCATGAAAAGATGCAATATGATGCATTTTTGTGAATCTTCTTCATTTCATTTCCATGTTTTGTTTTGTTTTTCTTCGTCCTGATACAGAAAACTAGATAAACTTAAAATAATTACATCTTCTCAAGAATGTGCTAGAATGAGAGTAATAGGTGGAAAGACTGGTCATCGTAAATGTATCTATCAGAGGAAGACCTCCCCAGTTGGCACCCTGAAGCCGGGAGCAATGAAAATGACATGAGAGTGTTTATTGCCCTGTGAATCCAAACAAAATGAGTGAATGCTCTCTTCAAACCCATCAGCTCTCCGACCTTCACTGGATCTGACCACCGTAAAAAACAAAAAGAAGAAAAAAGGCACAGGAGATCATCCAGGCGGAGGATGGAGCTTTTATTAATCTCTCCTTTCTTTAAATCGGTGGACTCTGACAGCTTTTTAACTGAATTGTCTGTGAGGGTCTGAGGAGCCTGGAGAGCCTGACATCTCCACCCCCCTCATCCCCATCATCCAATTCACCACAAAAAGGAATCCCGACAGTCCGGTCACATGACCTGCGGCGGCCTGGACCCACAACTGTGGGCCGGGGCTTTTCCACGCACAACCAGCTGGCTATCTACAGCCGCCTGCTCCAACTCGATAAGGCCCACTGCCCTGGGAGGAAGTGGACAGGGCCATCTGGCCACATTTGACGGTAAAGAGTGCCCCCTGGTGTCCCTGAGGGGCGGCGCGGGTCCATGCCAAGCCATCTCTGACCAGAGTACACTGTCCAGCACAGATTAGAGCCGTTTCTTCTTTAATTTCATGCAACAGCAGAGACTCTTTTTCTTCTTTTTTTTTTTTTTTATTCCTGTGCTGGTTCCTCATTCATGTCACTCAAATGTATCTTTCCACTGCAGACAACAGCTGAGAGAATATTTTGTCCCTGGAAATTTTATCACGACAAGAACCAGATGCGTCCCTGTTTGGAATGGACTGACTGTGAGAAGGAAAGGGGAAGTCAGGGGAAAAAACTAGAGTTAATGTGTCTTTTCCTCATCTGGTGGGATTTCAAAAAAATTTTTTTTTGATTCACCAAAAGAGACGAGATGCATTTATTGTGATCGAGTTTAGATTTAAGTTCCTGCAGCTGCACTGATTCAGGTTTTTACGTGTAAATCTATCATGTACAGCTCCTGACACCATCAATGACAGACCAAATACACTTTTTTTTCATTAGTACTGCTCAGGACTTTCAGACACGGGCAGATGCTGCAGGCAGCAGATCCAGAGTTTAATATGTGAAAAAATAAGCTGGATCCCCCAAATCTTTTTTTTTCTTCCCTCTGTGAGAGGGACTGAAAATAGACACAGAACTGGAGCAATAAACCTGATATTTCAGTTGTATTTACAAGGCAGAAACTTCCTGTGTGTGTGTGTGTGTGTGTGTGTGAGTGGAGAGAGCTCCTTGTTTCTCAGCGGGGAAGCGGGTTATTTTTTTGGAGAGTGTGACAAATTGGAGCCCTTGGCTCTGAGTTAGCGGGAACCAAAACAACGGAGGCTGCATTATTCATGAGGACGGGCTGTGTCGACCGGCTAGAGATGGAATGTCAAACTGTACGACTGCGGCGCATCTCCATATCTCATCCCACACTAATAAACAGGAAGCTGCAGCATGATGGCAGCAGAAAAAACCTCAGCTGCACCCACGGAGAAATGAGCCTGAGTTCAATTCCAAAATGAAAAAGATCTTATGTATAAAAAAGTAAAAAAAAAGAAAAAGAGAACGCATTTCACTTGATAAAGGGCAAAATAAAACATGCACATCCTGGTTCTAACTGCATCTTTTGCATTTCCCATCAAATTCGGGCAAACAGCGCCCTCTTGTGTTCAGAAAAAATGCTTTAAAACATTTGATAATACAGTTCATTCAAATTCCTGAGGCGTAGTCTTAAGTCATGCTGGCAGGTTTCAGTGATGTCCTGCCATTCTTATAATTTCAACAACTGCTCTTTCACTCAAAAAATAAATAAATCTCAGGAGTTGTAAAAAAAATAAAAAAAAAAAAGGACATCTATGCAACAGTCAACCTGCTGGAAAAAGCAACAAAAACAGCGTGCATCTCCCAAATGACTAGCCAGAGGTGAGCGCGCCGGCACAATCGCAATTTTTCTTGCAGCTGTGGAATGTTATTAGAGAATGAAACGGCTAATGGAGGAGGCGAATCAGAAATTCAATTAAGTGGTATGAGAGAAATGAGATTTGGGCCATTTCACAGCGTGAGATAACAAGACAACACAAAACAGGTAAATAAAAGCAAAGGGGGAGACTTCAATATCTTTTTTATTAATTCTGACACGCTGTGGTCAGATAGAAAAGTATGAATGTTACACTTTTCAAGTTGCTTCCATGACTTGTGCAAACACTAGACGGTATCTGGGGAAAACGAGAAGAATGAGCAGGAAAAAGGAAGCCATCAAAATGTGGAGGAGATGAAGAAGTGCATTTGAACCTAGGTCTTTATGCAGTATTTATTGATTACCAGCTTCATATAAACTGGATGTTGAGGCATAAACATATTACATTTGAACAAAAATATAACCAATATTTACAATTATTGTATTAAAAATACAAAAACAACTGATACGTACTCCACCGATTGTCTTTTTAAAAGACATACAGGTCAAAGTAGTACAAGAAAGCAAGAAGAAAAAGAAGGTCATCACCAGCTAAATGTACATATCTCACTGACATCACACATCAAACGGAGTAGCAGTTCTACCTACTACACTTATCTTTATGCTTGTACATTTTTGTGCAACTTTTTGTTTTTCAAAATTGGACTCGACCCGCTAATACGCACATTATCTTCAGAGTTGAATGAAAGTGAATGATGCATGTCACCACTGTATTACAAATGATTAACAATCTATCTGCAGCCATTACAAAAAAAAGGACAATAACCCCCCCCAAAAAAAGAAACCAAAGAAGTTATTAGTGTGTAGTCACAGAACACAGTGGAAAACACTGCAGTCGTCCGTCTTTTCTCCTCAGTCTGTGGTTCCAAAGACTGATCAATGTGATCAGCGCCACGCAGTGAGAGAAGAAAACAAAGCTTCGTTTCCCAATTGGATTTTTAATCATTCTGATTGGCAGCCTTGGAAAAGGAAAGAGGAAAAAAAAAAAAAAGAAAAAAAAAGGCTTCATATGTCATCTTCTCCACCGGAGTCAAAGAAAATAAATCTACATCTTAAGTCACTTCCAATCGAGCTGATGTCTTTTTTCGGAGGAAGAAGCTGGAAGAACAGCAGCAGAAGCACCTGTGGAGACGCCATCGACCGCACGGCAACACGAAGCTGCCCCCCCACCCGCCCCCACCCCCCCGTCCACCTCCGTTGAAGCTACAAACAAGCCGAAAAGGAAAAGCCTGACTGGGTGTCACACCGAGCCGCGGGTGGGGTGGTGGGGGGGGGTTAGGGTGGGGCCGGGGAAAGCATCTGAATAAGGCATTTCACTCCGCCCACAGTTTGATTCCACACACCGCTCTTCAGGGGAGATGATTTGCATCGTGAGCCACCACGTACGCGACCATGTATGTATCATAAGGCGCTTGTGACATTCACAAGGTGGATGTTCAGGCCGGATAAAGAGCCGAATGCGAAAAAAGGGTGGACCGTTTGATTTAGAAGGAAAAAGAACAAAAAAAAAACAGTACAAGTTGTTCTATCGAAGAGTTCAAATCGCCTCAAAACGTGCTGATGTCCTGATCTCCTCCTCCACAGTCTGGACTAGCATTCGTACATTTCCGGCTTTAGTTCGCTGCACAATTAGAGACAAATACATTAGAGTTTTACATGATTTTCGGTGGGTGTGCTTTTTTGATATGAGGAGTACTCTTCCCGGGGCTTTGGAGAGGGTAACCAGATAACCGGGGAAGATGTGGTTCACTCGTATTCTCTGATTGGTCCCAAACGCTGGTTAGCATCTGGGATTGTGCTGAAAGTGCTTGTCTTAAACTGTGGTTTCTCTGTCCGCAGGAGTGTAGGAAATGTGTGTGTGTGTGTGTGTGTGGGACACTGCATGTAGACGGAGCCCTCCGAGCTTTAAACCAGCAGGTGATAAGCGTTCATGTGTGAACAGGAGATAATACTGGATTCAGATTTCAAACACTCAACGACGGTCTGTGTGTGTTTCAGCCCAGAATCGGTGGACTGATGTGGTTCCTGTCCTCTGCCTCCAGAGTGCCTCCAACCAACCAACGGAAACAAACAAAATGCAAAAAAAAAAAAAAAAAACAGGAAAAAAGGGAAATAAATGTAATTACTCAAGCCAACCCATTTTTTCTATCACCGTCCTCAAAGTCTTTTTTGTTTGAATTTGTTCTTTTTTCTGTGTTTTTTTTTCTTTTCTTTTTTTGTAGAAATTAGAAAAGGTGAAAGTGCAGACGAAGCTCAACAGGTGATGATGCTGTCGTGTTGACAGGTGGATTTGGGGTTGGGACGTGGCCAGGTCCACCTCCCCCCCCCCAGCCCCATTTCCCTCAGGCTTCTGCTGTCTTTTTTTCAGTTTTTGCTTTCTCATTTTGTCCAAAGTGCCAGGTATGTCGTCGTCGTCCTCTTTGAGCATCGCTCTTCTTCACAGTATTTTTTCTTTTTCTTTTTTGCATGCAGGGTCACTAAATCCCCCGTGATGCTTTAAGGCAGGGGAGGGAGGCGAGCACAGGGATCCGCGGGTTAGGAGGGAGGGCCAGGTGACGGGGGCAGGCACGTATGCGACGGGGGGGGTCGGTCTCTTTAGTCCTGCCCGCGCCAAAGCCGCCGGACTTCAAGTTTCTGTAAAACGGCCTCCACCGTTCGCCCTCAGACTGCTGACACCTGTTCATCCTCTGTGAGCAGAAAACGACAAAAAACAGTCAGAGGTTACAAAGTCTGCAGGAAACTCTGGACTCAATAACACACAATAACAGTTAAAGCAGCCAGACGATATTCTGAAGCGAAAACCTGCCTTCGCAGAGGCATTTTAAAGCCAAACTGGGGGAGTTTCTGAGCTCTTCCAGTCTGGGAATCTGACTTCTTTTGATGTCTGAGTGGCTTTAGTTTCTCATGCTCTGGGAGCTGAGACACTTTCCAGCCCTGCGCGGCACATTTTGTGGGCTCTTGACTGACTTTTGAACGCTTTCTGTGCCGCGGCGCCAGATGGGAAGCCGAAGAACGGCCAGATTTTCAGACGCTGCTTCAAAGAGGGCTGTTTGACACCATTTGTATTACAGCTCGTTCAGATGTAGCTCCCTGATTTCTGGAGGTCCTTTCTCCACTGAGACGGATTTGTGGTTCATGTCAGTTTGCAAAGCTCTGTGAACTCATTATTTTAAATTGTCAAGAATACTGATAAAAAGAAAGCCAATGTCAGTTATTCAGAATAAAAACTAAAGGCTTATCGTTTGAAAATGTTTCTATTTCATCGTGCTAGTGTCTTCAGAGAATGGAAAATAAGTTTTTGGTGAGAACCCAAAGGGTCCACACGACCGTGTTAGGTCTGAATGGCTAACTACGTCATATAATGGGACACGCTCACATACAGGCCTCATCAAACCAACAGTTCCCTAGACCTGGGGGACAATAATCACGAGGTAACCACAGTTTTTGTTGGAAAAAATGGCACGAGAAATAAAAAAATAATAATGTTAGCAAAAGTAGTAATAATAATAATAATAATGACGATAATTGGATTTTTTCCCAGTAAAACGCCATTTTCTAGGTCTTGTATTTCAGAGTAGATGGAAATTTCAGCATCTCTCTGATTCGCTGGATGCAATTACTACCATTTACATAATCTATCCACATTTCTTTCTGTGCAGCAACACAAGAACAAACAATGCAAAGAACCAGTCGCAGCATTCAACGTGTGTGCTGGAACAAAGCGGAGAGGGTGGACGTTTAAAGGGGGAATCGACGGGACTGTGACCTCTGATGGACGCTGCTTGGGACAGTGTGAGAAAGCGTGAAAGAAGAGCAGAGTGTGTAGATCATAAAGGCAGTGCGACTCCGATCCGATCAGCATGACTCATGCACGGTGCTGTGCTGTGGGTTAGAGATGAGGGCCCCACTCCAAATAACCACCCGCAACATCAAAGCTGACCTCCGGGTGTGGAGTTTGGAGTGGGGCCGATCCCGCGTGAGTGAAGGAAGGATCAGTTTCATTTCAAGTGTGTGTTCCTGTTCACATGCAGGTTTGACTGGAGTGGAGGGGGCGACCCGATGGATGAATGAGTCTTTACCTGCCTTGGGAAGAGGGGGCCCTGCCTGTAAAGCCCACACACTCTCAGGGTCTGGGACTCTCGGGTGTGTGCTGTGCCACTTGCTTCCTCAGAGCCACAAGTTTGGCAGACAAGGACTCACCCTCCTCTTCCTCCTCGGGCTCTTGCTCCTCGGTGGGCGAGCGGGGCCGCTGGTGGCCCCCCGCCCGGTGCTTGGCGCCCTGGTGGGCCTGGTGGGGGTCCGGCGACTGCGTGACCATGCGCGAGCGCTGCAGGGCCGTGGTGTAGTCGGGCGGCCGGCGGCCCGAGTGAGTGGCTGCGGACGCGGGGGCGGGCGGCGCCGGGTGCTGACCCTCGGCGAGGTCGGAGATGGTCAGGGCAGTGTAGCCGGGGGGAGTCGGGGGGGGCTCGCGGTATCGGCCCTCCTTTCGAGCTGGGGGAGGACAACAGAGCAGAGTGTGACGACACCGCCGATGAATCAGAGATGGCCTGTCATGGAAACGGATGCTGGTCTCTCATCATATGTTCTCTAGGAAAACAGATTTAGCTCTAGGAAAAAAAACTCCAACTTCCAATACTCCTGTAGGTTTGTGTCCTATACCACCACCTTCTGGCAACAAGATACAGCTTAGTTTATTCATTTATCTTCTTTTAACCATGGAAGCGTCTGTTTTGCAGCTTCCACAGATGAATCTGAGTTTGGCTTGAAGCCTCTGATTTAACGGAAGGTCACTAAGCTTTAAAGCCTGAATCTGTAGAATCATCTTGACATTGTATTTGAGTATTTTCTAGGACAGCTTAACTAAAAGAGCACAAGACCAACAATTAAAAAAATCATCTAAGCATTTTTTTTTTCCCCAAAAAAGATTGAATAACACAACATTTGGTGGGAAAAGCTGCTGGTAATAGCTCAACTCTGGATGTTCTGTAAAGTTGCTTCTACTTTGATTTTGGTAGCTAAGTCGTATTGATTGTTTGAACATCCCATCTCATTTATGACTGCAGTGGTCTATGTAGTCTGGACTTGAGTTGAGTGGACATCAGTCACTCACAAATAAGGCCTTTACCCCCAGCGGTGATGGGTGACGGAGTGGGCCGGCCCAGCTGCTTTGCCTCCTCTGATCCAGTGGATGTGATGCTACTTGTTTCCGGGTCGGCATTGACATCCTTTCCTCCTCGTCTCTTGATGGTGCCCGTGTCCCCCTCCGAGTCCTCTCCCCAGTAGGCGGCTGAGGATGAGGAGGAGCTGGCGGAGGCCCAGCTCCCCCTGGCCTGGGCCGCCCACAGCGCCGCGGGCCCCCCCAATAAGGCCTCTGGTCCGGGGGGGAGTCCTCCGATGCCGCCCCCGCCGCCCCCGAAGGCTAAAGTCTCCCAGCTACGGCCTTGCTGCATGGTCTGGATGTTGTCGTGGGAACCGGAGGAGCAGGAAGTCCACGACCCGCGGCCGCTGTCCGCAGCATCCAGAGACACGCGGTCGCCCTGATCCTGAGTCAGCTCCTCTGAGCTGGGCGAGGAGAGAACGGTGGGGCAGCCGGCGTAAATGCCCCGACAGTCCTGCATCGATGAGTAGGACCTAATTTATGCGTGGAAAGGGGGAAAGAAAAAAAATGACTAAAACCCTTAAAAACGTGTTAATTCTAACATACAGTGGGGGAAATAAGTATTTGACCCCTTGCTGATTTTGCAGGTTTGCCCACTTACAAAGAATGCAACGATCTATAACTTTAATCATATGTACATTCTAACAGTGAAAGACAGAATCCCAAAGAAAATTCCAGAAAATCACATCATATGAATTTATAAAAAATGATAACCATCTGATGGGGAAAAATAAGCATTCTTTGTGGGCAAACCTGCAAAATCAGCAAGGGGTCAAATACTTATTTCCCCCACTGTATATTTACATTGGGTAGTGCCGGTTCTTACCCCAGACTGTACTGGTCGGGGTCAGTGGTGGCTCTTCTTTCCAGCCGGGGTCCCCCAACGTGGGAGTCCCCCCCCCCTCCAGAGTGCCGGAGTCTCCGCTCGTCCTGGGCCATGTCGAAGGAGGAGTTGCTGACCAGACTGGAGCGGGACGAGATCTCACTGTGGCCAGAGTCAGAGTAAGCATCCCCAATCCGGCCATAACCTGGAAACAAGAAGACGATCATTCATTACTCTGATTTTTTCAATAATCTACAGTAGGAATATGCTGCCATGCTCACTTTTAGCTTAACTAACTATATAAAGTAAGACTCTTAAGATGCATAAAGCAGCACAAAGCTCTGTATCTGCAGGCTGACATAGCTGCAAAATTATTTAAATAATAAATATTATCTCTGCAAGTAAACAGGTTTCGGATTACACACTGCAGACATAAGCCGTGCCATTTCCATCTCAGCTACCATGTTAAAGGATTTCTCCATTAAATTCAGACCGAAGCTGCAGTTTTCTACAACTTTCTGGTTTTCAGCAACGCTGAAGAGAGTGGAAAACATTCTGGGAGCATGACGGTGCTGGGAGATGTGCAATTACGTCTAAGAAAGAATGGAGCAACCGCCGTGTGTGTGTTTTCACCCGCTACAGGCAGCAGTCACTGTGGTATTTGCTGTAACTAAAATCAATTAATTGTGCCAAGGTGGCTTATTTTCCAGTTTCATTTAATTTTTTCACTCAGGATAAACTCTTCATAGAAAAGAAAAAATGAAGACTTTACCATTTTCTCATTGCAATTGTTTTGAAAGTCAGATTGAGAAGATTCTACCTTGACTTGAATTTTATTTGTACTTTTTTACAACAAACAGTGTACTATGAAAAATGTGACTAAATTACAATTAAAGCTAAAGGTGGTTTCTCTGTAAGTGGTTAGATAGGCCTAAGAAATAGAGGAAAAGCTGCCAATAGCCAATAAAACCTTTCTAAAAATGTCAAAACTACTACTTAAGACCACTTTAAAGAGTAGATGAAAAAATGTCAGTTTGGAAAGATAGACATTAGGGGATTTTTGCATCTAACTGAGGGTGTACAAGAACATTTAATCTGCTTTAGCTCCATACACTGAAATATAAACACTGAAGAAGTGTAGTAATAGAGAATAGATTTTGTTCAATGCCAAACAACAACAGTTTTTTTTGTTAAAGGTACAGTTAGTCTTGACTTGACCTTTAAAACAAAACAAACATGTCTACCTGAGCTGGTGGGAATTTATTAGCCTTGGTTAAAATGATTGCATGTCTTGGAAAGAGTAAAACATCTCCTTGCATCTTTAAATTAAAGTAGGAAAGTAGGCACTTGAGAAACTTCACCTCAAACCATTTAGGTGTGACAAATAATGAACCTCAATTATTCTTATTTCAGCAGTTAATTACTAATTTGTTAACATTATGAGTTAGAAAGAGGAAATACATGTTAGCAGCCACCAGGTGGCATTTGTGACCCATTCTGTCACAGAGGAGGAGATTTGGGAGGGAGGGGGATTTGGCTTACCCTTCTTTGGCGAGCTTTGTGGGGAGGTGGGAGGGGAGGAGAGCTGGGAGGAGGCGTTAGACACCGTGTCCTCTGGCTGCCTCCGGTGCCGCTCGGTTCCCTCCTCAGATAGAGACAGGATCTTCTTCAGAGACTGTGGCGAACTGGTACCTGTAGACATTTGCAAGAAATTGAGCAGCATTAGCATGAGAATGAGCATGGAACGCGGCCATCCACCCCCCCGGGCTGCCCGGATGCCAGCATGCATTGTCTGAGATTTTTTCGCATAAGCTTGTTTTGTTGCCAGTCGGCCTTTGGGTGGCAGCACTGTTTCAGAGAAGGCTGAGGGAGGATCTGCTATTGTCTGCAAATTACAGGATGAGGGAGACAAAACAGGGCTGCGGTGTAATGAAGAAGCAGAGATTTAAACAGGCTATGTTCCATGAAAAATGTCTATATCTACCGGCTCTATCAACAAAAGACCTCTAACTACGTCCACTTGGGGATGTTATGAGAGAAATAGTTGGTTTGATTGAAGGAGCTTTGAGCTTAAACATAACTAAAATCCTACAGAGCTTTTGTTTCCTTTTCGTAGTAATGGATTTTTCTTCGCTGTTCTACTATCTTACCAAAAGGCGGCAGCTCTTTGACTGGCACCCTCTTTCTGGATGGGTAGAGGGCCACAGCGGGGACCTGCAGGGCCTGGTTTCCTTTGGCCAGCTGACCCCGTTGCTGACTGGCAGCTCTGGAAACGACTGGAGACGTGTCCGGCCGCTTCCCGCCGGCATTCTTGGGCACTGATTGTAGTTGGGAGGGAAAAGTTGTGTTTCAGATTGAGAGAAATATGTGTGAAGAGGGACTTACGAGCAGGCAGGAATTTTTCTGCCCACACGATGAAAACAAATGTAGAAACTGAGTCAGTGAACGAAATTGGGAGTTTTAATCACTTTAATCACTGCCTTGACTGATTAGTCCCTCAGTATGTGGTCAGGGCAGTGAATCCTAAATATGTGTCCGAGTAAAGGAACGAAACATAACTGAATTCTACGGAAAAGGCCAGCAGGGAGCTGTGCCACACACTTACGTGTACTGATGGAGGGTTCACACTGCAGAGACAGCGTCTGCAGGCTCTCCTCGTTGGTTTCCAGGCTCAGGTTGGACAGGTACTGTTTGACTTTCCTGGCCATCTGGGCGTCCTCGTAAAGCTTTTTGGCATTCAGGAAGGAGCTGCGACGCACCCGCTTCTTGTGGCCGCCCGTCTGGCTGACGTCCAGCACGGCCGCGTTGGCACTGCCCTGACTCAGAGACCTGCCCATCCCAGAGAGGAACACCGATTTACAGACAGGCACAAAAACAAACAAGCAAACAAAAGACAAACAAATAGAAGAGGACAGAAAGAGACTGTATTAATGAACAGCTTAAGGAGCGTAAAATAAGTCCAGTTTGAGGTCAAGCTGAGTGTTTTACACTAAGGGGCCACAGGGGGGAGCATGAGGTCTAAACTCAGACATGCAGAGAACGGTTTTAGGTATTTCTCTCAACTCCAAAGCATTCCAGGCATTCCAGGCGGTGGGAGTAGGGTTACGGCTTTAGGGCTGTAGTCAAACAACAGGAGGACTGGGGAGTGTAGCTAGTGTAGCGCAGTCATAGTTTACATTTCTGTGGCTTGAGTCAGAGCTGGTAGTAAACGTAGTAAAAGCTCGCGGCCCGAGCCAAAAATCACCCTGACCAAAAATCCTTTTGTAATGTGGCTTCCAGTGAATCAAGCCACATTTGTTCTTGTAAGTGGAAAGATATTTAAAACAGCTGACAGAAGCACTGAGCCCTCACAATGTTTTCCACATGCCATGTTTCCTTGATGAAGATCTTATCCTAATAAGAAAACAAGCTCAATAAGAGGATATGAACGCTGTATCCAAAAGGCACAACTCTTCAATTATGAGACAGAATCTTTCTTTTTTTCCTTCCAGGTGACTGTAATGCGCTTGCATGTGTTTCCCATTAAGTGTTCAGTGTGCACAGTGATGTCCCATTCGACCACAAGAATGTAAAGCATGTATGAAAATAATATTGTGTCAAGAATCTCTGCTGTTTGACGACTGGGAGGTTTAAACCTAAGAGAAGATAAAAGTGAGTCTGCATGCATTTTGTGAAAAACAGAATACGTCTCAGAAGGTCACATGTGCACGCACAGTAGTGTCCAGTGTAAACATGTGCGTGCATATGTGACCTTTGGTTTATTCTGTACCCTAAGGTTAATGTCAGGCAGGGTTAGTGGGAGGACTCAAGTCAAGCTGGTTAATGAAAACGAGGCACCAGAAATGAAGGAGAGCAGCACACAAACTGGAAGGAAGGTGGGCAGAGAGGGCGAAGGCTGAAGAAGCACTAAACTTACCCTAAACTTCTCCATTTCTTCTTCCTAGAGGGTGGTTGCCATGAACATAGAAGTGTGGGGTGCAAAGGGTGTACGAGTAGAGATAAAAACAGAGGAGACAAAGCTTAGGACAGGAAAGGTCACCATGATCACCAAAGAGCAGCAATTTCACCAAAGACCCCACATGAAAGTCGGCAGAGAGGAAACCAAATGGCCAAACCTCACCAGCAAGACACAATATAGGACAAAGGCACATCTTAATGAAGCTTTGAGCACATCTTACACCAACAATGTGAATAAGGAAACAGTTGCCAAAAGGAAACAGCTGCTTGGAGGAAAAGCGTGAAGCAGATATTTCAATATATGTGAACTGGCTGACCCCGCAGAGCTGCTGAGTCAGCGCTGACTGCTCCAATAATCTCCCATCTGGATTTTTTTTTTTAATTAAAGTTTCTTTACCTGGTCCGGAACATGAGGGCCGGGTCCATGTTGACAGATGCCATGCGTCCAACGTGACGGATTTCTTTGGCAATCATCCTCAGCTTTTCAAAGTTCACCAGCCCATCGACTTTGGAGTCATTACCTGTAAATTAAGGAGGGAAAATGAATCCCAATCGCCCATCAGTTACAAACCTAAACTGACTAACTGCAGGCAAAAGTTGAGCACCATGACCCCGTTAGAGCTACAGTCAGGTGGAGAATTAGCCACGTTAGCGTAGCTCAAGCTGCATTTTCCATTTGGTGTTAACTTCACCAAGTAAAGTTTTACAATTAATCTGTTTGGATAAAGTTAATGTTTTGTTTCAACAACTAAAAAAATACTCAGGAGTTCAATGAGACCCAGAGGAAAAATAATGTTAAGCAATTCTTATCACTGACTACATTTCAGCCCAGATCACATCATCGGATGGATAAAATGACATAAAATGGTCTACTTCAAAACAGCATATCTGTTTTAACAGTGGGCAGTTTGGTCTGACATTAGTATATCTATTAAAATGACAGTTAACCTGTAAAGAATACTGTCAGCTTAAAACAGCAGTGGATGCGTTTATGCCACATCATCTACCTTCATGAAGGAAGGTGAGGTCCTTCTTGATGACAGGAAACAGGGGGATGACTGGAGGCTGAAGGTTCTGATTGTTGAGTACGTTTCTGTACTTGGCCATATTTCTGGAGGGATCAAACAGGTCCTGCAGGTCTCCAAACAGCTTCTCATATTTGCTGGGTAACTTTTCCCATGTTCCTCTCAGTCTCGACACCGGTGCCAAGTTCAGACCACTGTAGGGAAAACCACAGGTTTAAGAAAACAAGGAAAACAGCAGCAATCTATGCAAAGCAACCGTTTGCTATAACAACGGATTAAACAGTGAGATAATTAGCTGGTTCAGATGGGACACTAATGATTGAAACTGGGGTGAAAGAATAACAGAAAGAAGAGAATTTTTGAGTGTGGAACAGAAAGCAAGTTCTAATTTTGGTGGTTTTTCCTGGTCTCACCTGATGATCGCGAACATGGAGTTGAAGTTCTTGCACTCGCGGCAGTGCAGGGCGATTTTGATGAAGTGTTTGATGGTCTTCATGCGTTTGAGCTGGTTGGGCTCCCTCGTTACCTCGGTGGCCACCCAGAAGGTCTCCTGGTTGATGGAGTCCTCGAAGCGCTTGAGGCTGGCCGAGCCGGTCTTGGAACGCAGCTTGAACAGGTCATCGATGTACTCGGTGGGCTCGATGGCACAGAAAAGCTCGAAGGCTCGCATGGAGAGCTGAGTGGCCACCTCCACCGTGCTGAGCTGTAACAGGGAGATCTGGCCTTCTCGGAGCAGGTCCTGGGCGTCCTCGTCAGAGCACAGCGTCTCAGTCTCCATGTTGCTCTTTAGGTAGTATCTAGCAAAAGACGAGGACAAGTTTTTTTGTTTTTATTTCTTAAAATCTTTAATAACGGTCGGTTTAATTCTATATTGTTAAGTTTGAATATTTAAAAAAACACACTACTTGTAATCAATTTCAGTTTTTAGAGAAATGGTTATTGGTCCATTTCATACTAAATGATGTAATTTCAAAATTCATGTAAAACAAAAACTAATGCAAAAGAGACAAGCGGTGGTTAGCACGATCTTACCTGCCGCTCAGCTGAATCCTGTCAGCTAGTTTGGACAGCTGATCTGGCAGCCGCCTCTGTTTGATGACGCCCTCCGGCGTGACGGAAACTTCGCAGAGGGAATACGCCTCGGGCGCTGCGGTCAGGGCAAACTCCCGGATGGCCTGGGCCACCACCTCCTTAGCCGTCGTGTCCTTCCCAATCATGATGTACCGAGACTGCTGGTCCGCCTTAAACACTCGCAACACCTGGTCCGACATATCTGAGGAGAAAAATCCTGGTTGTGAGCGTGAATTCTCATTCTTGTGCCACGTGATTGGAAGAAACTCTTTCTAGGTAAAGACAGAACTCAGTGATTGAAAGCGAAGGATTAGCATGTGTGATTGTATTTCGAAGAAAGAAAAAAAACACGCCGCCTTCTTGGCGATTACACCTTAAAACCCAGTTTCCCATCAGTCATCAGTTTGATTTGAAACAGAACCCAGCAGAGTGCACAAAATCACCCAAATGCCCCACAAAAAGCTGCAGATCAACCAGATTTTTGCCGCATCATGAAATTACAGCTACAAAGGGTTTGTAGGTATGACAGACGCGAGACTGTGCAGCGGAAAGTACTTACTTAGCACGACTAGTACTGAAAAGAAATAAAACATGATGGACATTAATGTTTACAGAGACTTGCAAAATTTGGTTGCTGTTGCTTTAGTATCTTTTGCTTCCAAACATGTTTCAAATCATTGAGCGTTTCTAAATCGGTGTCCTTGGGTAATATGCTATCCCAGATGTTGTATACTGGTGCCACCAACATGTCAGTCCATCAGTGAAGCACAACAACAGTTGAATACACACCAGGCTGGTTGTTGAAGTCCAGGATGCGGTGGTGGGACTGCAGGAGGTCTGGGTTCGACGACGAGAGGTTCCCGCTGACCGGCAAAGCTGGCGGGATCTGTTTGGACTGCTTCATCCCTACAATGCTATCATCCTGTGATTGGCCCACGCACACTTCACTGTGGAAGGAAAAGGGAAAGCAGAGCGGTGGGGAGGAGGGTGAGTAATCAGTTCCATCTACGGCAGGCAGAGGGCGATATGTGGACATGTTTGGACAGGACAATCTGCACGAAAAGAGCTGATTTAATCAGGATTCATTTCACTACACGGAGTTGTTCTATTCCTTTATAGTCTGTCAACTTGGAAAAACTGTCTTTATAAGCAGCCCTGAATGTTGATTGGGTCTCATTACTTGTATGGTTTCGGGGGCAGAATGCTGGTGAGCGTCTTATCGAAGATCTTCTTCAGCTTGTTGCGTCCTCCAACCGAGTTGGACTTGGCCTTCTTGCTGACCTTCTCCAGGCCCATAACCTGTTCCACGTCCACAGCCAGGTCTGGGATGGAGTAGCGGCTGGCCTTCTTGATGTCCCCGATCTTTGGAAGGTGGGGTGCACCGTTCTTCCGATCATGCTCCTCATCCACATCCAACTCGTGGTCATGTTCTGGCCGTGTTAGCAGCTCCTTAAACACTAACGGGAAAAAAAATGCTGAGCGTGAAAAAGCAAGCGGTACACAAAGACAGCACATAAGCCAGATGTGGAACATGGCTAAAATTTACCTAAAAGATTTGTCTTCACAGTTATGGACAAGTGGGTGTTGTTCTTCAGAATTTCAATGGCTTTGCTGAGCTGAACATTCTCGAAATTCTGCCCGTTGACCTCCAAGATCTGTAGAAAGAAGAGATTAAAGGACTGCATCAGCTTATTTCTTAAGAGTCTGTGCCATAGGAAACATGTCACCAGCCATCGCTTTGGCAACAGCGAATTAAGCGATAGCAAGGAGGCTAAAAGCTCTGTTTTTTCTTACTCTGAAACAAAAGTAGTCTCTTCTCAACAAGTCTCTCTGTGCTGACAATGCATAACTATGTATGTGGATTTATAGTCTGCAGCAGCAAACTGTGCCATCTGAAGGAATAATTGACTCCTGTGGGCTACATGTCACCTTAAATCCACGCATAAAAACTTCCCAGACACTTGCTGTAACTGTTCAAAAAGCTGGAACTTAACATTGTAATTAAGTCTAGCACATGGCTTTTGTATTCAGATTTGTTTCCCTCTCTCAGTATGTTAAAAGCTGTGTGCCGGATATTTTCCATTCAAACCCAATCTACTAACAAAGCTGCCACTTCCTCTTTGGAGGAAGGGGAAGTCACCTTTAACAGTATGTACACTACATAACCCCATCCACTTTTAGAGGCTTTTAATCACCAACTTACAAAACGGATCTGTTTTGAGTTGTGATGAGTGTGAATTTACCAGAAACTCGCCAGGGAAAACTTATGCTAAATGGCCCCATAACAAACAGGGGAGCTAATACAAAAGACAGAAAATGATAAGTCCCTAATGAGTGAATGAAGCACTGAAAAGTGAAGGCGTGAGTTGTCTAAGTGGGTAAAAGCTGCCAAGGAAGTCAGATTCTCTGCTTCCTTTTGGGGAAACAGCTGCAGGGGATGTTTGGAGTCAAGAGGGCTTAACTCACATCCAGACACACAAGATAGTCTCAAGGATTAAGAGACTTTGCTTAAAGCCGAGAGGCCTGCAGAGTGTGAAAATGGCTGAGAAGTCAAGTTGTGAGGAGAAAGTCAACACGGGTTGCCTGCAGCTACCGACAAGTTCAATTTTCGACTTCTCAAAAGAGCTCTTTTAATGCTCGTAAAATCAAAATGCAGAAGCAATTTTGCGACAAAAATTTGCTTTAACAGGAGAAAAAGATCAATTTAAATGCTGGTCTGTGTGAGCGAGTGCAGGGATTTTCCTCCACAGCCGCAGCCAAAAGAAATTAAGGGGCTCTTAAGGTCGACTGGTCAGAAAAATAAAATAGAAAAAAAATCAAACCAAAATCAATAGCAGATGGGGAGGAAATCAAGATCTTTCATTAATATCTTGAGGGGATAATTTAAGATGAGGACCCCTACCTGATCCCCACGCTTAAGGCCTGCTTCTGCTGCCTTGCTCCCTGGCTCCACGGCATCAATGAAGATGCGGAACCCTTTTTCTTGGCCTCCGAGGAGGCTGAATGCCAGAGGAGAGTCTCTGGATGCCTTGGTTAAGGTAACCAGCCGCGGCTTGGCTTTAGCAGCACACGCTATGTTTAACAGTCTGAGGTGCCCACACATTTTCTGGTAAAAGAGAGAAAGAAATCAATCACATTTAAAAAAAAGTTATTTTTCAAAAACATTTATTTGTGCACATGCTGGCTATGTGTTTAGATATTACACTTACTTCTTTCTCAAGCATGTTTTCAAACTCCTCCAAAAAGCGAGTCATGGCAGGGTCACCCTCAAAGTCATTGAAGTGATTGTTCACCCACAGCAAGACTACCCGTGTAACCTGTAAAAAGTCAAATCAAAAGCCATGCACAGGTCAAGATACGCGTCGATGCTTTGTGACTAAAGTCATCATCATCTGAAACATCCATACGTCCTGATATCTGCATGCAGTTAAATACAAGCCTGTAACGACGGACCTGAGAGTGCTCAGTTATTCTGTTGTCTCTCACTGAAACGTGCACTTCTGGGTTTGATTACCTTGTCCCTGAGACTTGAGTCGTGAAACCACTCCAGGAGCTTCTTGCCCACGACCATGGGGCTAGAGAGGAAGGTCCTGTACGTCAAAAGGAAGTCCTCGATATAGGTGGGATCCACCACCGAGTGCTCCTCCACTAAGTGCATGGTGAGGCGCTCCGGTGTGCCCTGTTTAAGGTCCAATGTTTACGGATTAAAGCGTCTTTTGAAAATTCCATCACGTAAGACAACATGTGTTTAAATGTGTGAGTGGCGGTTTGTCACCTTGATGACGATGTGCCCTTTCCTGGTTCCTGTGCGGTCCAGTTCACGGTGCTCCTTCACCATGACTATCTCGCCCTCCTCTTCGACCTTCTGCATGTTCTTCTCCACCTGGTTGAGGATGCAGCAGTATTCCTGTTGTGCTATGCAAACAAACTGAGAAAAAAAGCAGGGAGCAGGTTAAGCCATACAAAAATATAGATTAACAATATGAGTTAAATACAACTGTCGTTCAGTATTTTTATAAATAAGAGCCATATATCTATTCCTGAACTAAATTAAGCCTAAATACGTTCATCCAGCTGGAAGATTTTACCTAAAAATGACCCGATAGGGTGAAACTGGCAAAAAAAGGGGCATTCCATAACCTGGTGAGGTCATTGAAGACATTAATGTCTTAGGTTTCACTGTTTAACATTTCATTCTCGGTGAACATGTGATGTAAATGGCGTGAGCTTAGTGTTCGCACTGAGTTCTACTGGAGAGTGACTGCTTCTCACGTGCGAAAGGACTGTTTTGCTCAGGGCACCTCAATGTGTCGCGAGTGCAAACACTTTGAGCACAAGTGGGCCATAGCAGGATTTAATAACTTAAGATGACAGGACTCCTGACACTTTTTCTCCACACTGAAATGCGAGGGAAATGGAGCTGTTAAAGCTAGCGGACCATGGCAGATCAATCCCAGCAGAGGAATGCTGAATTTAAAAAAAAAAAAAGGAATCCTACCTGGCAGTCATCCACCTTGGTCTTCATGACACCTTTCATGAACTCCTTCTCCATGGTTGGTGACACCCCGAAACTGTTCCCCATATACAGGACTTCAGTCCGGCTGTCGGGGTAAGTCACCTCAACCGAACCGTTCAGGATCACCGACCATGAGTCCAGCTGCAGTGACAGCCCAAAGACAAGGCCATTGGAGGTTTGGAGGAAAAAACAAGAAGCAAAAAGGCGGAAATTAATAAGAAAGAAACAAACTAAAGTGGCTGTTTGGATGAGATGCGTTATATAATAATATTCCCAACAGCTGGCATACCTTAATGAGTCAAAGATATTTCGAGAAAAAAAAAATAGAACCATATGCAGTTGCAGTAGCTATAAGGGGGTGGCAAGACTAACATATGGTTTCCTTCTTTCCTCAGAGGGATACAGCAAAAGGAGGAGGTAATAAGGACAAAGTAACAACTTCTGATTAGAAAAACATTATTTTTTAAGTGAAAATATGGATTTTCCTACAGAATTACAGAAAATCCATCTGAAAATAAATGTTCACTAAAGTCAAATATCTTTTTGAAAAGAGCCAATTTGCTATCCGTGTCTCAACTGTAGAAGTGCATTGTAGTAAAAACAGTTTTCCAAGAAAACACATGCAATGTATAGATCTGAGACACTGAGTCTAGGTTTTGGTGCCTGAGGGATCCTAAACGGACCTAGCAATAATGATGTCGGCCATTTAAGTTTAATAGAGCAGAAAAAAGCATGAAAGGGAAGAAAATGTATTTGTGTGAAGAGATGAGAGTAAGGTTCACTACCCAGAGAGACACACGCATATAGGGTTTAAAGAAGACACAGTCCCCGGACGGGGATTGTGTGTTCCTGATTATGCAGCGGCACGCACCTCCTCTCCATCGTTCAGGACGATGGTGCCGGCCCGTTCCACCACGGCGAAGACCATGACAGCGCAGAGCTCCCTCCTCACAGACATGGTCATGTTAGCAAACGCTGGCAGTTGATGCATGAACTCCAGTAATTGCTCTGTGAGAGGGACAAAGAGGAGACGGCAGAGGGCCTTTCAGGAAAAATCGGCACACGGTGAGGCTTTTGCCAAGCATCTCTCCCCATGCAGCCGGGACGACAGAAGCCAGTGACTGGGCTTCAAAATGGATCATCAGTGCCATCGTTATGGGGCCCAGTGAGCAATCATTACATGCAAAAGAGCCAATGATTGATTGTATTGATATAAACTTTGACGCAAGCCAAGAATAATTGCTGACAAATCATTCTATGACCTTTGTGTGAGTTAAAGGAGTCGCAGGAGAGGCTGAAGTCACACTGACTGCTGTCAAGGCGGGCCGAGACTAAGCAAACTGTTTTAATAAGTGTCTAATTATGAAAACGGCTTTACACAATTCAAACATTTCTCCTAATTCAAATCCAAGTGTCAAATGAAACATAGAGGGAAATGTCGGCTGAGATTTGTTCATGATTAAACCATCATGTCATCATTTCCCTCTTGAATATTGTGATTTTAAACTGAATACTGACTATATAAAAAAAATAATGTAATAAAGACAAATAACACTCCAAAGCCAAATAAATAAGTGGCTTCTCATTATTTAAAGTCTTGATATTTAGCATCTACATCCAAGTGACTGGGCTATTCTATTTCAATATTAGGGAGTGCCCTAAAAAGAAATCTTATATGAAACTCAGAAATACGGTCCAGCTTCTTCATATGAAAAAAGGGGAAAGCACCCTTTCTCTTCTCCATCGTCTACATGGTCTGCGGTTTCCTGGCCGACCAGCAGCAGTCTGGTGCACTGGCTGACCTGGGCTTGGCTGGGCTGGGCGACAGCCTCGTGTGCGGTAGTGCTGAAAGTTTAATGCGCTGGGAGAGGTGAGGCGAGAGGATGTGCTGGAGTGACCTAGAAAAAGCCTGCCAGCAGGGGATGGTGGGGGGAGGGGGGGTTGGCACACGCCTCTTCTCTCTCTTCATCCAGCGCATCATCCCCCCAACGTCTTCATCAGCAGCTAAGCTCCGACTGTGTGCGCTTCTTTTTTTTTAAACGTGCCTATCATTAGCGGTGGAGTTGAGTCATAGCTTTAAGGGATATGATACCGAGAGCCTGATGTGGATTTGAAAATTACTCGAAAGCCTACAGCATGAACGACAGAAGCGCAGACTTCAGACTGGTGTAAATGCACTGTGGCTGATTTAAATAAGAGAAGGCGGAGTGGCTTTTCCGGGAGAACTGCATTCATTTAAAATAGTGAAAAACAGCAGTCCCGGGATAGAAAACATTGTGTTTTTTCCCGCCACTGTTATGTTTTTCATCATTCTCCAAAGGTTATCTTTAAAGAAACAACCTCTGTGGCAACAAAAGAGCAGAAAATACACATTGCTATGTGCAACTGTGTATTCATAGGACGTCTATTCTGATTCATGTTTAACTTTAAACATGGGAAACAGGAGGAATGGGAAAACTCCATCTAGGTGTTCACCTATGTCATCGTCTGTCCGGTCCATGGGATCCTTCTCTAGGCAGTCTCGCACAATATCCCGGCTCATGAGAGGGTCTGAGGCTCGCTCAATATCCTCCTCGTCATCGTCCTCCTCCGAGTCGACGGCGGTCTCTGGCAGGCCACTCAGGTCCATGTCGCCCGACTCGTTCTCTGTGGCCTGAAGACAGTAAACGAAAGGAGAAATTAGCGATTTGATGAACGATGAACACAAAGCGGGATGCAGCATCTCCTCTCCGGGCATCTGCTGTTCCCAGGAGCATCGGATCAGAACTCTGCCCACGCGTCTTTCAACGAGAAACTGGACCGGCAAAAGTCCCTGCATGTTCAAAGCACACCATGAGTGGGATTTTCAGCATTTGCAAAAAAACCCTCATCGATTGAGTGAACAGGACGTCTCCCAGACATCCTCTCAGACACTGTATCCCCAACCAAGAGCTCAAAACGGTAAGTAACGCTGTAAAGATTACACCAACTTCAAGGCACAGCCGAGAGGCACCGAGTACAGTATGAGAAAGACAGGCATCAGCAATGCATAGCAAACAGCCTGCTATGCATAGTAACAGGCTAATTAACCGCCAACTTTCTTCTGCTCTGCCTCTCAGCAAACTCCACAGCCTGCCTCACAGCCAGATCCTGTTCTTTGAAAGCACCAGATGAGATATGTGGGGAGCTGTGAAAAGCCGCTAAGATGAGAAGTGATCGTAATGCAATTACTTGTGCATGAATGCAACTATCGGCGCTCTTCTGCTGCTCTCATCAAAGAAAAGGCACCGAGAGACGACAGAGCCCGCATTGCTCGGTTCTCACACAGAGAAAAAACCAAAGCGGCTGAGAAATAATAAACACAAAGCATCAGCTCTGTTACCACCCAACAACAAACCCTCTTACCCCAGTATGATGCCCGGCCTCGTGCTTCTTATGAGAAAGAGAGGAAAAGGTCGCCTTCGCAAACTGTTCGCAAAATCCGAGAGCCACGCGCATCTTCGCCTGCCGGGCTGCCTAAATGTTTTAATGTTCACAGTCCTCACAGAGACCCTGTGTCACTTCTGCCCAAACACCATGTGCTAAAGGCTCATTAATGATTCAGCGTCTGACTGGCCATCTGAGTGCCATTGGTGCAGACCCCCAGTGGGCGGAGCCACGGCTGGGTCTGCAGAGATGAGGTGGGATGTAGGAGGAACGCCTCAGATACCTTCAGGAAAGAGCAGGATATGCTACACTCATCTGACCTCAAACAAAAGGATCGGGATGACTGATATGTGACATTAAACGCTGTCCATCAATAAGTATTAGTTCACCCTGAACTAATTCCCTAAAACACCAAACTTTGTGCCGTACAATACACGAAAATATCTATTTATATATATCAAAATAGCAAAGAACACTCAATTGCTTGTCTGGAGCATCCAAAAACATGGAAAATGTATAAATACATTTCACATTTCAACATAATGCACAGTATCTAAATGCAATTTAAATGGGAGATTTTGTTTTCACGTGGGGCGAATATCAAAAATCCATAAATCTGCAGACAGCATTCAGAGCTCCTGGGCGAGTCAGGTGTTGTTAATATTTCATGAAGGCTATTCTTGGATCAATGCTTTCAAAGGACCAATTTCATGATTTATTCAGACACAAACAGAGCGCCATGTTGGCAGTGACGTGAGAATGATGTGGAACGCTTTATTTCACTCCAAGAGCAGCAGAGAAAGGACAATATCAGGACAATAAGGTCATTTAATGTTAAGAAAGGCTGCCTATCTTCAAAATGTACTGTTAACTGGATTTTCATTTTGCAACATGATCACAAAGGCAACTAACCACAACTAACCACAAAGGCAACTAACGAGCCACAACTAATGCACAGGAAGAACGCAGAGCACAGCACACATCAACAAACCAGAGTCCAGCAACAGGAATTCCAGCATTTATTCATATAGCAGTTTTTAAAACCCCGTGAAGCAGCAAACCTGAGACATTCACATTATTTAAAGAGCAAAAGCACATACACACCTATTAGTAAATTAATATTGAGCTTGACGGAGGTGAAAGACAAGAGACAATTGAAAAGAAAGACTGAGACAAAAAGAGGTTAAGGCAAGTGAAGGCAGCGTTCAGAGACAGAAGGCCCACAGTTGCCAGAGAAAGCTTCAATAGTGAGGGAGAAAGTGAGAACAGGGGAGTAAGTGTGATTCCAGCTGAGGGAAAACCAGGAGGCTGCCACAGAGCGGCTAGCAGACGGCACTAAGACTGGGATCACAGACTGGGGACAGCAGAGCCTGTTCAACCTGCCCCAGTCGGCCCCGGCCAGGCCAAACATGGACACACCTCTCTGTGAGGTAGCATAAGCTCATACATGCTCATATAGACACATTCCAGTTATCAGCACCAATGCCTGCACAGAGAAGAAAACACAGCCGGGAAAAGCTGTGGAGAAACGCAGCGAGGGTGACTCCGTTTACCCCAAAGCGCGGCGGCAAACGCACTTAAACCCACACACAGCAGGTGACGGCATTAGCATTCAATGGGGGGGTGTGTGCTTTGTTAAGAGGATTACTTTCAGGGTTCGGGGCGAGTCCACAGTCATGAGATTCTGTTTGCGTTTGTTTTAACATTCCGCGTTTAATTTTGTCCTTCCGCCGTCACAAAACAAATATCTGTGAAAAGTTGTGGTGATTTTAGCAACGCTGGGGCACGAGATTGTCTCCTGGGACTTTACGTCACAGCTCCCGGGGAGTTCTGTACTCTGCTTTGAGGTGATAAAAGGCGAGGTGGGGGGTGGGGTCAGGATGTAGGCTGGACCACCTGCTCGCAGCCAGCAGGCTGTCTGTTAGCCGCCTGTGGGGGGGCGACACTCTCCTGTCAGTGTAAAAGCACTCCTGGTGGAAAAACCTTTCAAACGAACCAGAAAAATGTTCTTTTTAATGAGATTAATGGAAATGGTCGAACTTTTTTGACAATCATATTTGAATATTTAGTTTATTTTAAAGAGTTTAATTGATTTTGGTCCTCATTCAATAATAAAAAGGGGGGAAAAAGTTATGTTTCGTCAAACAGCCTCTTCTGTTATCAACTTTCCGGAGGAGTCCGGGCTGGGCATCCGGAGCCAGTGAGGGGAGGCCTTACCTGATAAATGTCTGACAGACTGCTGCTTCCAGAGTCGCTGGTGATACTACATCCTGAGTGGCTGGAGGAGACGTGGGTCACCTGTGGGTGTAAGCCGTCGGCCAGGTGAAGTCTGCTGAAGTCTGCGGGGAGCTGCACATACACACATATACGACACACACACAGATGGTCAGTATCAGCCGGCCCGGCGGCCACCTGGGTCCCTAACGGCCAGACGCTTGACCACAGCAAGTAGCATGAAAACTGTTGAGGGTGCAATAAAAAATGGCCTTCATAAGCTTTTATGATCTTTTAGCATCCGTTTGCCATTTTGGGTGAAAACAGGTAAATGTCTGGCTTAAAGCAAAACGGCGTTTTTCTGGATCTTAAACCAGCTGTGAAAGAGTTTCAATGAGTTTTTATCAAAGAGTCACCTAAAAAATGAATGTTTTTATTCCATCTGTTCTTTATTTCCTCTGCAGTGTTTACAGGGCATGAACAGAGCAAAACTATTAATCAGTGATTATGCAAGAAGATGCAAAAATACATCTAATAAATAATAAATTAAATAAAACATTAGCAGCTGCTTAAAGCCTCTCTGGTCCTCAAAGTGTCACTTTAAGGGAACACTCAACCTGCTGTGACGCGTGGGAACAAATCTGACAAAATAAGCCCGGAGCTTTGAGATTTATGCCAAAAAAATAACCATTAGTCTGCCTAAATCCAAACTCTGTTTTATTCTTCTCCCACAGCACAGAAAGCGCTTTCTCAGAGAGAGTAAACAAAGCAGCAGCAGCACCGAACATCAAGGAAACTCCCTAATTAACGTACATAACTTGAGCGAACTGAATGGATGTCATGCCGTAAACGGGGAAAACCCCTCTGAGTAATTCATACTGCATAAAGTATCCGCCGTAATGAGGAATACTGTAAGAGAGCCGACCCACTTCTCAATTAAGATGACCCTAAAATGTAAAATAGATGTCCTTTTTTTTGCTTATTTAAACATTTATAAACTAAAACATCTTAAGTTTTCCTAAATTAATGTATCAGTTACAGGTGACAGTTTCCTTAATTGAATAGACATAATTCCTCCATAATATAACATATATAACACAACACGAAACCTTTTCCTGAATAACATAAATAGGTGAAATTCTAATGTATCAACTTCCAGAGATACGTTACAGATTATTTAACTATATATGGATCATTCCACTCATTAGAGCTCCACAGAGCTGAATTATGAATTTAATAAATTGTAGTAAACTGGTTCATGGTGTCTATAGATGTGAATATTTTATGGCCAAATTATTTATTTACCAAAATATATTTGAAAGTCAGCAGGGAGGCCATTTGCTCTGAGCCACTTTCAGCTCTACTTCTGGCTGTGGCACATCATCAATATTACATTTTCATACCCAAAAGTTCAGCTGGGTTTAAATCTAATCCAGTTGTAATGTGGCAAACAAAAACATCTGGAGACATCAAGGTTCAGTTTTCTTGCAGGCTGGAGGGGAACAATTTCTGCATCTAATTCATTTTAAATGTGGGCTGAGCCAATAAAAACTTCACAACCATAACCATGCTTCAGTACATTTATCTGAAGAAGGCCAAGAGAATTAATGTAAGAGATTCTAATGAGATCGCCACCCCGATAGGTTTGGAAATCCTATCAGGACAAATGGAATAGTTTGGACGAGGATACATCTCAGAAGGTTCATTTGCAAGTAAATGGATTCAAGCCATCATCTGCTCTCAAATCTACTCAATGAAAAGTCCCCAGCAACATTTCTGAAGCACTCATCTCTGTCACGCTTTAATTAGAGGGGTTTTGGGTGGGAGGAAAACGGCGTGCATCCAGAATCGTCGGTGGAGTAAAGAGGACCGGTTTAGGACGCGATATTCCTGACGAAACGCTGCGGCAGTAGACTTCTTCAGAAGTTACTCACTCCGACGCCGTTTGAGACAAAAAGCAGAAAATTAGATGGATCAATTTACAAAGCGTCTCTCTGTATCGGTGACGGGAGAGTGAGAGGCAGACAGTGGGGCTGCTGTGGCTCTGAGGTGTGATGTGATTACAGTGTGTCAAAGGCTGCCATCACGTTTAATTATCTGGCTGACTGCACTAACCAAAATGGTCGACCGGAGGGCCCAGTCAGTCACTAACCCCCATCGGGCTGCTATTTCCCATTCCCTTGTCTGGTCGACTTCGCTCGGAATGCCTCCAGCTGATATCCCTGTTATTATCACTGGCTGGACAATCTAGTGGGAAGAATATATTGTTGCTTAGTTGCGATTGCAACCGATCCCACAACCCCCCTCCGATGACTCCTAGGAAGCAGTGTGTCCCACTGTAACCCCCAGCACAGAGCGGAGGCTGTTTCAGCATCCTGACTGACGTCTGCTGCCTCCGAGTCTTTGAGGACCAAGATCAGTCTGGGAGGAAACGTGGTCTGGATCCAAGGATTGCCGGCACCAAACCGATGGACCTTCGGGGACCAGTGGGCTGCCCCGGTGCTCTTCAGACTGCTGCATTTTATTTGAAATATAATGTAAATACTTTAATGCCCTCCCTAACTGTACGTTAATCTAAAGCTGAGCATTTAGCATTTGCTGCTGAAGGCTGCAAATTCGACGACTTATTGTGCAGTTTTTATGTGAACGGGACTGAGCTCGATGGTCTGTAGACCCTGTTATAGACCTAATAAGGGGGTACCCTACCTCTTTACCCAGTGACAGCTGTGACAACCCCCCTCGAATAATGAAATGCTTTAAGCAGGTACACATAATGGATAGATCGTTTCCAGAACCAGCCGGAAAGGTCCTCCGTCCTCCAAAAGGTCGTCCCTCCCCACTTTATTTCCCCCTGGAATGGGGGAAATAAATGGAGGGGGATAAAAAGGGAGGGCATGAGAGAGGGATAAAGGGAGGGGATAATAAACACTTAATCCATTCTCTCCGCTCATTTAGGTCATTCGTCTGTTGGTCAATAGGCTTAGGGCTCATTCGGTCCATGAACATGTGGTGGTCCACTGACCCCTTCGGCCCGATGGAATGCTGGAGACTGGGTCAGACCGGACGCCAGCACAACAATGACCACACGCTCCCCAAGACTTCTCCACCTATAGTCACACCGAGCCATTGAAATATTCTCCGTGTGGCCTTCGCTCCGAACTGGGAACGCATCGGGGGTATAACAAACCTCGACAAATTTACGACCTCTTCCCTAATTTAGGTCTATCTTTTTTTAAATTTCCCCAGAGCTGTTCTCGTGCAAACAAATGGGCCGAGTAGAACCGCGGGTCAGCACCACGATCAGCTGTCACGGGAGGATTAAGCACCGCCGTGGTGCCCGGGCCACAAAACTCAGCTCTGCTCACATGTGAGCAGATGTGGCGCTCCTTAAATTACACCGTAGACCTGATGACCCAGTTTGCAGGGTGGGGGGGGGGACTGCCGGGGCTGAGCGTGGGCTGCAGGTGGCCGGCCGAGGGGGCGTTTCGGAAAGGTGGCAAAACATCAAAGAGCCAATAAGAAAAATGAATGTCACAATCCACTGAACGGCTTCAACCAAGAGGTTCTCCTGCTCGTTTTGTGCTGCGCTAAACACAACGAATGTGCTTAAAACTTCACGCCCCGTCGTTAAATGAACAATCGCCGGCGCTGGGAGGCTAAGATCTCCTGACCACAGTGGCAGCTTCTCGCTTTCCTGAGCCTTGTGGATCAAGAGATTAGAATCCCTTTGGCTGGGTGTCTGGTTAAATGGGTTTGATATGCTCTCTGAGCTTGCCCTTCCCCAGTTACAGTTCTAGAAGTCAGTAACACAAAACCGGAGGTTTGACAACAGGAGATGACAATCCAACATTTGTTCCAAATGCCAGTTACTGTGAAAGAGACCCGGGTAGAACGTCAGCACCACATGTCCTTATTTCCACTCATATATTATGATATATCAGCAGCATAGTGGCTGCTATAGCAAGTCGTTAACATGGCAATAAAAAGCTGATGATTTCATCTGATCTGTGCTTGTGTGTCTGATGTGTTTTGTTTCAGTAATGATGCAAAGCGACCTTAAACTTGGATATTTTGAGAGGACAGATGCAAGAACGGAGCTGCTGCTGACACCAGATAAGATCAGGGTATTGTTATGCTACCGACTTGGCCCATGGTGGGTTACCTGCCGGGATAAATGGAAACGTACACAACCCCCCGTCTGTATGCAAAACACGAGAAAACAAAGGTCGTACAGAGGGGTGGGGACCCAAAAAAAGCATTTGTTATAATGTTATGAAAAGATAACAGTTACCACCAGCCAATGTGTGTGTGTGTGTGTGTGTGTGTTCATTAAATCAGATGATAGATAAAAGAAAGCAAATCTCATATGGCTGAACTTCTAAAAATTAGCCCAATGTTACTTTGCTGGAATGTTTTCTTTGAAGGAGACAGACTCTTCTGACTACTTAAAAGAAAACAAACTCTTCTCTGATAATGGGAGTGATGTGCTACATGACACATAGCATGGCCTTTCCTCCAAACACCATAACCTGCTCAAATATAAGCGAGCAGGGGGCGCGACAGGTTTACTTATAACACACAATTGTGAGTGTAAACCCAGTGTTCCAGCCTGTCCTACGCTCTGTTGTCTGTGACAACAGTGTGTAGGACAATGTTGTCATAGACAACATGAGGATTTCCACATGCATAACGAATCTGCATTGGAAGCAATACAAACTGGTAGAGAAAACTGGTTGAGAATTTTCATCCTCCATGAAACATCTACGGATATCAGAGGGATATGAGGGCTTTTCCTCCCCGGGAATCCGTGCCGCCGGCCCGGAGAGCGTCCGTTAGGGTGATGCATGGCCTCCCCTTTACCTGAACAGGCCTGAGTCTGTGTGGTCTCCGTGTGGGAGTGATTCCAGCCGAGCTGACAGTCGATCAATCCCTGTACTGTTCGTGTGCGGACCGCCTCGGGCCTCCAGCACCACGGACAGCTCCACCGGCCTCCGGTTACGTCAGCAGGTGGAGGACGCACCAATACCTGCCCGTGTTTCCCCCTCACGCACGGGGGTCGACCTGGCTGCTCTCTGTTCAAAAACAAGCCCATCTGCATCCCGTTTTAAGGCGCGTGCAGACGCCTCGTCGTGCACACGTGACATCACATCCCCCAAAAGGCATCTTTGCTCAATATGCGTTTTTGTTGTTTTTTTTCCCCACGCAGAAGCATCAGGTGTGGTTAATGTCGAGGCCAAATCTGAGCTCTGCATTCTCATTTCGGAAAACGCGACCAGCGGAGAAACGTCGGTCCTTACACACACAGAAGACATCTGCACGGCTCGCGCACGCGCGTGTGTGTGCGTATGCGTGTGATCGGAAAAAAAAAACACTATTGCTGTACATCTAAAGATGTATCTATGTATAAAAAGTCTGTTCTTTATAAAAACGCACGTTTCCATGGCGGAACGCAACAGTAATATCCACGTAAAGGCGCGTGCGTGTGTGTGTGTTTGCGCGCGTCAGTGACAGCAAGCACATGGCGGCCGTTTCTAGTACAACACACTGACACACATCGGTGGCTGGACGGGGTGGTGGTGGGGGGGGGGATAACAGCCTGGTATCGGCCCCGGCGCGCGTCCATTCTTCCCACCCCGGCTCGATAACGCCCTGATGCACCCCCCCATTACGGGCCCTAATCACATCTACGGCCATAAATTAGGAGGGGGAAAAAAAACGCTGGCTGTCGATAGACTACTTACCGGGGCTTTATCCGGCTGGCTCGGGACTCCATTGCTGTCTGACGCCGCTAATGGTTTCATAATGAAAAAATGTTCACCGGCCTCAAATCTAACATCCCGGACGCGTTCTAGGCTACCAAACGGAGCTCCATCTTCCATCGGCTGCCTGTGTTTGTCCGTGGGAGGCGGCTTTAGGGAGGATCCGCGGCTCCTCGGCCTGATGGGAGCCTCCTGAGCTGCGTCCCCCTGCGCGCGTATTCCAGCTGAGTCCCAGAGAAAAGGGCTTCAAACCACCGCGGAGGAGGATGAGAGAGAGGGAGAGAGACGGGGTGGGGTAGTGGTGGGGTGATCCTTTTTATCCGGGAGAAGAACGGTCAGCTTCTTCCCGCTCCGCGCACTTGACAATCACATCTCCTGTTGGAGACGCGCCGATAAGACGGAGAGAAGGAGGGGAAAAAAAAAAAAGAGAGAAGAGAAGCTGGGAAAAATGGCTGACAACACTTTCATTCACGTTTACTCCCTCCTGCCGTCGCTCTCTATCTCGGTGCCTCTCTCCCTCCGGTCGAAAGGAAAAGCAACAAACCGGGGCACGCACGCGCGCACGCGAACGCTATTCTGCACCATTAGATTATTTCTAGACGATCCGCCTGCAGCCTCCGCCGAGGCTCTGTAGGTTAAAGCCCGTGGTTTGTTTGTAGGGGGAGCAGGGGGGGGGGGTGTGTATGTGTGTGAGGGGCGGGGGAGGGGGGAGGGAGGGGGGGGGGGGGGGATGGACGTCCTCCCAGCCTGACAGTGATGCTGTAAGAGCAGCTAGCTGTGCCCCCCTTTGGGGGACTGACAACAAACCCGCCACAAATGCAGGGATGGGAAGAGGAGAGGAGCGGATGACAAAAAGAAAGTGATTAGAAGAGATGACATATCATGAGAAGATGAGAGGAGATAAAAAAATAAAATCAAAATGGATAGATGAAGGAGGAGGAGGCAGAAGTGGTGGAGGGAGAAACTGAGTAGAGAGCGCGTAGAGCCATTATCACACTGATTTTGGCCCAAGAAGGCGGCTGGAGCTGGTCGTCATGGTAACCGAATGTAGAAAAGCCATTTCCTGGGCGGGTAAGTTGAAGCACTTCCTCTCAGGGCGAGTAAAAGAGGCAGACCGAGTGCTGCATCACCAAAGAGGGAAAAATAACAAAAAATAAGGAGGTGGGGGGGAGGTGTCGGAGTGCAGATGGACGGAGGACGGGGAGCACAACTGCAGCGACTGGCAGCGGTGATGTCACACTGTCACTGTCACTCAGCTGGAGTATAGCCATGGCAACCGGGTGAGCACGAGCCCCCGCACCCAGCCAGCCTGCCAGCCTCCCCCCACACACACACACACACACCCCGCGGGGCCTGCGGTTGCTGTGGCGACGGAGGCGGCAAGACATACCGGAGTGGAGGAGGAGGGGGGGGGGGCTGGAAGAGTCAGAAAAAAGGTGGCAGCAGAGCGTGCCACTCCACCTTCCCTCGGCCCAGCGTCAGGAA
Source organism: Menidia beryllina (assembly GCA_013363375.1). Lineage (NCBI taxonomy): Eukaryota > Metazoa > Chordata > Actinopteri > Atheriniformes > Atherinopsidae > Menidia > Menidia beryllina. The sequence goes on along the minus strand of JABUIW010000031.1, from coordinate 7,387,713 downwards.
GCAGAAGCCCCCTCCCAGAGCTCCGGCTACCCAATACCCCCGGTTTAACTCCCAGCCTTAATGCTGTGAGAGAGGAACGCCGTGCCTCGAAAGAGGCTGGATGAAAAGGAAGGCCTCGTTATTATCTGCTGACGGACAGCGATATGAAGAGGACATCACAATCACAATCACAGAAACGGCCCACGGGGAGCAAATGCAGTTTAAGAGCCCCACTTCATATCACAGAACCACCAGAAACTCTGCTCAAATAAATCTGTGAGTCACGGCTCACACCAACTGCAGAGTTATAATTTATTATCATTTCTGTTTCATTTTGTTATCGTGTTATTTGGACAAAAGGGATCTGGATTTAGCTCCCTTTGGTAAAACACAGCACTCTGAATCAGTGGCAGAATGAGAGGAATGTCAAAAACAGCTGTTATGCTCAATATGTTCCCTGGAAAAAACAAAAAATTAAATCTCCTTTCGTGAGTAGAAAGTTCACAAAGGACATTTTCACTTTCCAGTGGATGACTGGAATCCATCCATTCCCTATACCTGCTTATCCAAGCGGGGTTAACAAACGGGTATCAGTGGAAACAAACAGCTGTGCGTTATTGATCCGCACAAGCTTTTCAGATCAGCTGCCAAAAACATAGCCAGAACCTCTAAAACATAAAGCAAAGATCAAGGAAAAATCAAAGCCCCAGTAAAACCGATCACTGGTCAGATATTTGTGTTTGCGGGCAGCTACCTGAGGCCTCGGCCCTGGAACGGCCGGACAAAACCTAGAAAGCAGCCTACCACTCTCTGGTTTTGGAGCTGCTCCAGTCAAAGCAATGGGGGGGAGGTGAGTGGGAGGCAGTGAGGGGGGATGGGGGACCCGGTATGACATCACCTCTTCTGCCCCGAGCCATGATGTAATGTATCAAAACAACAACAACAAAAAAAAAAGCGCAGGTGCTCTTTTGGGAGGCCCAGTCGTTAATGTCTCCAACAACGGCCTTCAGGGGCCGGGGCATCATTACATCACCGCCACAGCGAGGCCCCCCTGGGGGAGAGTCACACCCTCCAGCCCGGCCCCCCCTCGTCTGAAGCTTTCTAGAGACAAACCTACCAATTAGTACCTTTTTTTTTCTTTTCTTGTGCTGGCTAATCAAATGGCATTGATATTCAAGGCTGTGACAGTAACGCCAGGAGCTTGACGTGAGAATATCATGGATGTGCTGGTGTTTGGCTGCGCGGAGCGCTAAACGCATTAGGCGGGGGGGTGGGGTGGGGGGGCTCAGCTGGCGGTTGTAAACACACGGGGTCGGCCACGCATGGCGTTTTGCTCCACGGTGCAGAGCGCAGAGCCGTAAAAAGCTCATTACGGACGCGCTCCGACATGTCGCATGCACACACGCACGTGTGTCACGCACCACAACAGAGCAAATGAGGGCTATACGACAACACTAGAACTATTAATCCATGTATGCGAGATACTATGTCTGGAAATATCTCCACCTCATCAAACTGATAGAACATCACACAGCCGGTGACATTTGATACCGCAAAAATCAAAACAACGAAGTCAAAAACAAATCAAAAACAGCATTGAAGCATGTATGAAACACAGATCTCCAGAAGCTAGAGGTGATTTTATGCTTCATGACTGAAATTCAATTCAATTCAATTTTATTTATATAGCACCACATCACAACAACAGTTATCTCACAGCGCTTTCCAAACAGAGCAGGTCAGACCCTACTCTGAAGTTAATTACAGAAACCCAACAATTCTCACCATGAGCAAGCACTAGGCGACACAGGCGAGGAAAAACTTCCTTTTAACAGGCAGAAACCTCGAGCAGAACCATGGCTCAGGGTGGGCGGCCATCTGCCTTGGCCGGTTGGGGGTGAGAGAGAGAGAGGGCAAGAGAGAGAGGGCGAGAGAAGGACAGAGGGAAATGATAAGTCAAGCCAGATAGCTTTTTTTTTAGGGGGAACAACATATGTCTTCCCATGAGACAAAGGAAATTAACAGAACTAAAGATCTCCAAACATACTGAAGAACGCCTGCATCCCACCAGACAAAAGCCGTCCACTCCAGAGCCATCGGAGCCTATTTTTGGGGCTCGTTGCTTAGGAAACACGACTTCTCGTGGACTTTGGGCGGACATTACCGGATCAAACTCACTCGCTTTGATTTATTGATCCGCGTCTAACCTTGTTCTGTGAATTTGTTTGGGAGCCCAACAAAAGCCCCACGTGGACCCACAACATTAATCAATGACATCAGTCCCATTACGTCGGCTCTAAATAGCATTGTAAGAGCCAGAAAGATGATCTAATAAAGAGACTCCGTTTTCATAGCTGCTACGGCCCGGGGGGATTACTTCATTTTTCAAGCTGTTGTCACCTGTGTGCTGTTCTGAAAATAATTTAATAGAAAACGCCAGCAACCGGGGTCCGCCTAAAAGATTACACTTGTAGGTTCATGAGGGCTAAACATCCATAGCGCCCCGTGCACCTGAGACAAGGAGCATCAATCAGGAGGTGGAATGAAATGAGATGCTTTCAGAGAATGAGCGGTGGACTTGAAAAGTTCATCAGTAACTTCAGGTTTCCGGATCAAGTTATAGACTAACGGCGGAAGGTTATAAACTGGAAGTCTTTTAGAAAGCGCTGGGGCAGGAGATGGAGCGAGTCTCTGAGGGGCACGTTTCGTGCTTCTGTTAGAAGGTAATATTTAACCAGGGTGGTATGAAGCAAGCTTGAGAGACGGCGTTTCACCATCGGTATATTTAGACAATATATTTCAGTCAGTCCTAAGAGCTGACTTACACAAATGTAAATCTATTGAACTATTAATAATGCCGCTATTTCTCATAGAAAGACAAGATTACGTTTTAGGGCTGATTAATAAAGAGAGAGATTAAGGTCGCTGTTCGAGTCCTGACCCGTGAGGCTCTTTGCTGAGTGACATTACTAGATATTGCAGGTCTGACCCACTGACAGCCTCCGTCCTAAGCTCTGCTGGCTGACCCTATGTAAAATATATATATTTATCTGTACTCTTTAGCTCTTTTAAAGTTGAACAGTAACTCTGCAGCAACTCAACAGGGTTTTCTCTCATTTCGGGTGACTTGGAAAGAAAAAAAACAACACAAAAACAGTTTATTATATCCTGTTTAAACTTCTGAAATGTTTCGTAATACGGATTCACTCGTTTCCATTTTTCCTTTTCCATTCGTATTCACTTAAACTTGCTTTCTCTCCGATTCTCTGTTAACTTTCTCCCACAACTGAACAGTTTGTGCCAAGAAGTTAATCCAGAAATCTACTTATGTCAAAGGAAATTTGAAAAGGGACTGGCGCTATATCACAATTAGCTCAACATTAGTCATCCACATTGGTTAAAAAGTTCTATAATAGTGATCTTTTATACCTAAAGAGTTCACCACATTGTATAACTCGAAGAAAAAAGATACTCCTTCGAGGAATCTCTTTTCTTCAGGGCCCATTAGCCGTTATCCAGTCAGACCAGTCGGTCAGATTTTCTTATCGTATCAGTAACATCTCACATCAGCCCAACACTGAAAGATAAAGCCTGTCTACTGTTAACTGTTTAGGCTGATTTCCATCACATTTATGCGACACAAACCGCCCCACACACAGGACCAGGCTATCGCCGCCGTGCAGGCTCATTACCATCCGAATAAATGTCATCTGTCAAGACTTTTCAAAAACTCTCAACTCTGAAAAAAAGGCCTTTGAATGTCAAAACTGACATGAAAGGCATCAAATGTCAGAAAGCCCGTTCTTTACGGCTGGTAGGAAAACGAGCAACGGCCGGTAAAAGCTTAACCGAGTCTCTGCGCTTAACACAATTTCAGGTGGATTACCGAATGTGATCTTTCCAAAAATATCTGCTCCATTTCCTTTAAAGCCAATCGTTTGATATTTGGCTAAAAATACCTACACAAATCGATGCTGCCTTTGTTGTTCGTGCTGGGAAAGAGAACTGGGCCGTTCCATTCAAACGAGCCATGGAAACTTTAAATGCAGCTGCAAATTCATACACTATAAACACTGCGGAAAATTAATGAAAGGTGTTTTTTGTCATTGCAATAACAGGAAAATATGAATATATATGTTTTACTCAGGGAAGATGAAAAATATGCAGATGGGCAAAAACATGCACGATGCTCTGCTTTCTCTAATCTGTGCAGGTCCTGCACGGTTGTCCATTCAAAAGCAAGGCTTTTGTTATCGCTGCAACGCTGAAGCCGAGCAGGCTGTCACAAAGGACAGCTCTAAAAATAGAGCCCGGCTCGGCTGCTGCCGAGAGTGGCAGGTTTGTTCTCTCTGCGTTTATCAGCAGGTATGACTGCTCAGCCCTTTGAGCTCTGATCTTTCCAACCACTCCTTAATAATCCGTTTCTGCATGGACACTGTGGGACGTCGTGATAAAATACTCAGAACACAAACCATCCGGGCATTTCTGCTAAATCGCAGGACGTCTTATTTTTTTGGAAGTTTTTCTATATAAAGCAGCTTTGTGGTGTTTAAATGATCACGATTAAAGAGAAATCCTCCGGTTTTCAACGCTGAATGCAGACCACACCCCCACAGCAGGGATAATAATAATCTAAAGAGCCTAAAAACAATATCATTATCAACCACATCAACAGAGAAAGCGTGCAGCTCAATCAGCTAAATTGTTAGCATTATGTCAGTTTACGGGCCCCAAGGCGAAACCAGAGTGATGCTTATCACTCCGGTTTAGCCCCCGTCATTACTTATGGAGTGATGAAATGAGCTCTAAACAAACATCCTTTTTTTTTGCTCAAAAACAAGATAGCGTGGAAGAAAAGGGGGGCTTTTTATTGAGACGCCCAATAGGAATTCATATCTCGCTGATGATGCGGTAATGGCACCGGAGTGTAAAGCCAGCTTCCCTTTTTATTGTTATCAGCAGCCGTGCCTGCAAACGGAAGGTGTTTATTAAAAAGGTCTGCTACACGCTACGGATAGACGCATGTGGAACAGACGCAGATTAAACTACCAGCACCGGCACAAACACAGACAGCTAGGGAGGAAAAAAAACAGAACACGGAACAGATGACACACTCACACACCACAGGAAAAATAGACAACAAGGACAATCGATACAGTACCTTGGGTTTATTGCATTCCTGGAAGCCAGTTTAAGGAGAGAGCCATGAAAAGAAGCAGAGGAGATGAAAGTTATCAAACGTGCCCACTTGCTAGTCGAGGATGAGAACAATCTCAGGTGAAAGCTCCAGTCACATGTTAAAGAGAAAGGCACTCGGCACCGAGCATACGCTTAATTTATTATTCAGCAAAGAACAAGGCCCTTTCCGTTCAGCATGCTGGCTGAGTACTGAACGGATCGCTTCAAAGGAGGACGCCAACCTCCGAGCAGACAGCAAGAATCTAATTATGAAGGTGCTGAGAGTTTTAAAAAAGATGTTTTTTCTAAATTTGAAACCTCTTACCTCTAAACCCTGGGGAGCAAACTGGAGAACAGCCCAGAAAGATCCCTTCAGAATAAATAATCCAGTGATTACAGTTCAGGACCACGCCACCCCCCCTTTTGCCCCAAAGACGAGGAGAAAGCACCAACATACAATGGCCAATTCGGCGATTGGGTCTTCATCGGAGCTCGTATCGTCCCTCTTCATGAGGCAATTAGACGTTTTGTGAGCAGCCTTATGAGGATGATGTCGGTGGAGTTTATTTCAAAGGGAAGCAAATTACCCTAAAGGAAAATGTACAATATAAGCTTGCAGTTAAGCCTTTGGGACGCTTACGCAAACTCTGCCCTGCACACATGCACAAGAACACAATTTAGAGGGAGTGCCGTTAGAGGCAACGCAGACACTAAGGTCTATTTTAACAAACACGATGCTGTAAGCTAATTAGATGTAGATGGGAATGTTTGAGCTCGATAAGCCGGGAGTAAACACCAAAAGAAGGAATACATCTAATCTCTATACTGTTGTTTCCGACAGATGTTGCTGTTGGGATTAGGCATACGAGATCGAATGTACTAATTAGTGTGCCTCAGAGAAGCTGGTGTGTGATGTTCCACTTGTTTCCAGTGTTTGTACACAGCTAAGCTAACTGGCTGCTAGCCTAGCTCCACGGGTGCTGTCAGTATTTTATCGACTGGACAATAAAATCTTTTCCTAATTGTGTGGAAAAGTTGCGACATTTTGTGTAAACGTGACACCAAATCATAGGAGACTTCAGAAGGTGAGGCTGCGGTTAACTGTGAAGCTCTACGCCCATTCTGTAAAATAACTGAATACCGGAGGGCTGTGGAAGCTGTGGGAACTAAAGAGCACATGAGATGAGACGTTATTTGGGAATAAGACTAAATTTATGGGAATATCTGAAAAAAATCATTTTCATTTTACAGGAAAAGATTTTAAAAAATAGGATTTTTGTGATATTAGTCAATGAAAACCACCAATTTTTTATACGTTGGGAATTAGGGAATTGTCGGAAAGAAAAACTGTAAGTTTTGTTCTCATCAGTGGTCTGATGGAAGGATGAAAAAGATCAAAGTTGGAGGAGGAAATTATGTCTTTGTGGCAGTCGGTGTTTGGCTGAATGACTGACAGATGGAATCTGAACCAAGGCTTTAAGTGAGAAGCTCCATCAGAGATCAGAGAGGAAATGTGTGAGATAAGGTGCAAGATGGAGAGCAACTCAGAAGGGGTGATTATAAACCTTGGCGAAGGGGAATATAAAAAGATCAAGTGTGTGTGTGCGCGCGTGTATGTGTGTGTGTGTGCGTGCGTGTGTGCGTCCGTCCTGAACAACACACAAACACAAGCGTCATCTCACTCCGAACACACAGGGGGCATGTGTTGAATCCAAACACTGGCCTCTTTCAGTGCCCCGATTTTTCCAAAGAAACAGAAATACACTTTAAATATTTATCTTCGTCTTCATGAATCCAGAAATTGTCTGTTTGGTATCTAATGATGGAAGAACAAATGTAGTCTTAAGACCTCAGCTTTGGACCTTTTGAGGGTTGACTTCATTTCCACATGTACTAATCCACATGTACAAAGTGACCCCCTTTAGAGACAAGGACAGAAAACTTAGCTACTTAAAGCTCTTTGAAATATGTTTTATATTATGCCTTAAATCAGAAGCTTTTAATGTCAACCCAGCATATTAGAAGAGCAGCCAAAAGTGCCAACTTTCACCTTCAAAATGCTGCAGAGGCTGCTCCTTTTCTCTGCTGTGAATCTCTGCTCTCCGGTGGATCCACCGGCACAGGAAGGCGTTTGAGCGCAGCTATGCTGCTGCAGCTGGCTGAATTACGGCCCTCTCATGTAAACGCTTTGATCCGCACGTGAAACCACTCTGCTTCTGGTCCCTGTGTAAGTGATGTCAGAGCGACACATCGCCTCTGATTGATTGGGGCGGAATGGCCCCCCTCCTGAAGCCACGGAGGAGCTGATGTCAGCTAAGTGGGACTATTTGGCTACTTTAATGTTGCATTTATTATTTAAAAAAGAAAAAGCCTGTAAATCATGTAGCAGTTTTAAAGTCATACAAAAGATCAATAATCTAGCAATACAGGTAATTGGTCGCATAGTGACACACATTAAAAAAAGAGCAGGGTTTTATTGCCATGCTTAATATCTCAGGATTCGCAGGGCTCAAAACACCAAACTGAAGTCTGTAAAATGCAATATTGAAGTAAACTTCATTAGCTAATGCAAGTTAATGTTAACTTCAGTCCTCAAAATGACAGTAATTGGTCTAACGGGTCCAAACAAAATCAAATTGGTTTGCGTGGATTCTCTTCTGAGGCTGGAATCGGTGAAAACCAAAGAAAAAGCCCAACGCCTGGATGCCGGCTGTGTTACTGCCAGAGCTCCTCTGGGACTCCAAGCTCCGGGTCGGCATTATGTTTATACGTCAGCTATTAAACTGGCACTCTCCGGAGCAGCTCACAATGACTGTACGTGTTCAAAGTGTTAAGCTGGGCGGCGGGAGATGATTTGCGCAGCTGTTTGCGGGCACCCGGTGACCTCCCAGTTATAAAACAATCTCCTTCTTGGAATTAAGGCCACTGCTGCCGCGGCTTCAGGATCAAACGGAGGCGTTGGCTAACTGGTACAAAACATCTTATTATTGTGCTTGTTCTGGCAGGATGTCAAACATAAATAAACATTATTATAATTGGTTTGATTTATTAACTGAATTGCTGCCGTACAAATTGAGAAAACAGCACTATCTGTGTAAATATATATCTATATATAGCTGTCTTCTGTTTCAGACAAGAGATGCCTGGTCAAGACAAGATGTTTTACACTTACAGTTGAATACAAAGCTCCACAGAGAGGGGACATCGAGCCTCATCTGGTTTCACCTAAAACTTCCCAACAGCGATAAACATGATTAACTATCTCGCCTGATGGAGACATTTTGTCTACTCAGTGCCCTTGTCGCATTGTTTGATTCCTACATTTTCCATGCAGGATGGGGAAGGGGATTCTGAGTTGATTCTGAGTTGTTCCAAAAGCTGGGGATTAGCTTGCTATGTCTGCTTAGCATCTGCACAGATTCAGCTCCAGCCCTCTGTCAGCGGCAGCAAACGGCACCTCTGCTACGTTAGCTCCCTCCTCTCCAGCAGAGCCCGTTGGGGACCGGTGGTTGCCATGGCTCCGTCCCTCCCACAGGAGCGGTAGCGGAGCGAGCAGAGCCGGGTGCGTGTCGGGAGATGCTGGGCCATGAGAAAGTTCAGCGCGTGAAAAAACAAAAGCGTCCGGATTTAGGCGGCGGGGCGGTCTGGGTGGGGCGAGGAAGAGGAGGAGGAGGAGGAGGATGACGCTAGCTGCTTTTTTGCCTTTTACAGTGTGTTTGTTCCACGAAGTTCCGAGAAAGAAACGGTTCCGCTGACATGAAGCCCAGGGGAGCGCGGGGAATGAGGGGAATGCAGAGAAACTGTGCAGAACAGGAAACGGATTAGAAAGTGCACACTGGGTACAAGCTTATTTTGTTTTGATTCCACTTCCCAGGGAAAGAAAGCACAGTGGGGAGAGAGCCTGGCCAACCCCACGGGTAACTGACCCTCCCAGCACTCAATCCCACTTGAAAAAGTCAAAGCCGAGAGAAGAACTGCTTTATCTTCTGTGCTTAAAAAGTTAAAAAGGTGACACTTTTTCTTCTTATCTTTGCCAGTCTTCCTTTCATATATCGATAGAATCACAGCAACCAACAAAAACAACAAAAAAAGACCAGCAAGCAATGGAGCGGAACCAAAGATGTTGTCTTTCTCACCCCCTTTCCCAAAGCTCTGCACCTGCAGCAGCCATAATTCAGCCTAACCGCTAACAGGTGGGTCAGATATTGAGCTTTGAGCTGCTAGTAGAAAGCAGACAGGGGTGGAACAGATGTTTTTTTTATCTTCATCTTATAACTGGTTAAAAACAAAGCTTTAAATATTTTTTTGTTTAAGTCCAGTGTGTCGATAGCTGGAGACACACCAAGTTTGAATATTAAGTTGTTTTTTTTTACCATTTCTCTGGCTGAATCAGGTCAAGTTGTAAACTGTGAGCAAGCTGTAAATGAATCAATGCATTCTTATTTAAGATACGCAATAAAAAGTGATGTGAACTGACATTGTTTATTCAGTCAGCTGACTGTGCTCAGTTTGCTCATGAATACTGAATAACTTTGTGCACAACATAAATATGAGAAAGGGCTCCACCGAGTCCGACACAGCAGAGAGGACACAGCAAAAACGTTCATTTTGGAGACAACAGTGACGGACAGAAGCAAAAGGAGTGCAGTGCAGCAGCCTCATTTCAACACGGGAGAGGAAAACAACAATCAAACGAGGGGACGGGAACACAGAGCGCCGTGTGGGGGCACGCTCGCCCCCCCCACAGGGAACAGGGACACCACAGCACAGCCATCTACGAGCAAAGGTTCAGCTGAAGGCGGCAGAAAACGGGACAGACATCACCCAGCACAGAGCACAAACTCCATCCCGAGCAGGGACTCAGAGCAGGGAGCTCACAGCGAGGGAGGGAACACAGGATGCCACTCACCGTGTGGTATCCCCGGGCTATGGGCGGCTTCCCGGTGGGGTACGGATCCACCGTGTCGATGATGGTCTGCCGCTCCCCTTTCTGGTTGATTTTCCGAAAGCGCCGGCGGGACTGTCTGTGCGAGGCTTGCCGCTGGAAGTATTCCTCATTTTCGTCCATATAGTCCACCTGGGGGCGAGGGGAAGAGAAGAGAGGAAATGGGAGTGACTGTTTGCGTCTTCGTGCACACCCCCAGAAGAAGAAGGAGAAGAAGAAAAAATAAGTCATCCATCTTCTCCTCCTTGCCTCCCGCCCTCGTTGCGTAAAAATAGACGCGTGTGTGTGTGTGTGTGGGCCACACGATGCACACCTACGTCAAAGAGCTCTCACAACACAAAAAGAGAGACGGGGAAGGAAGGAGGGCTTAGAAGGAGCTGAAGGAGGAAGCAATGGGGCAAAAAGTGAGGGAGTCTGGTGAAGTTGGACCTGAACCGGAAAAACCAAGCTCTCACTGTCTCTTTTAGGAATACGAACTCAGTGAAATACCGTTAAAGAGACACAAAACCCACATTTAAAATGTTACGGAGCAGGGGGGATGGATTCGTTTCCATGTGGACGTATCTAGGGTGGCCATTTTGCGTTGCCGGGCAGCTTTGGCTGGTGATAGAGTGACGTGCGAGCGCCTAATGTTTGGGTCCACTCCTCCTCGCCTCTCTCGCCACTTTAACGGTGGCTTCACATTTCATGGCACTCCGCCGCTGGGATTACGCTGCTGAAAATCTCTCTTCGCCGCCTCCCCGGCCGCTGCCATGACAACGGCAGCAGAGCTTTGTGTGTGTGCGAGTGAGAGCGTCAGAATTGCGATCGGGTTTCTAATTGCAGAGCCTGGGAGCGGCGTGCACGCGTGCCCGTACAGTACGGCCATGTTGGCATTTTTCTGTCTGTGTTTAAAGCTGGAAGTGTGAGTTTGACTCTTTTAGAAAAAAGGGGGGGGGCTTACAACATGCGTTTCTGGTCCAGCAGCATAAAGCCTCTCCTCAGTAATTACAGAGCGGGCTGGCATCCGTAATACCAAGAGGGGGTAAGGCCAGAAAGCGTCTGCAGCCAGCAGAACAGAGGCTGTTATTATCGAGGCAATTGTGAGCTCTGGTAGAGGTCCAGCTAACGGAGGCCTCCACGCTCGCAGACGCAGTAATGACAGCGGGGGGATCCGCACAATGCTTATTTCGCACGTCGATGTTTCCCTTTTAAAAGACGGATGACAAGTGGGGCTTGTTTGTACTCGCAAGAAGCGGAGGCTCTGGGCGTGTGCGTGCGTGCGAGCTTTAATGGTGGCAAAGGCAACGGCTGAAAGCAGAAGCTCGATCTGTGTGGAGCGCTGCTTCACTGCTCAGTTCCAGGGAGTCGAGCCAAAAAGAGTCGTGATGGCGTTTACAATTTATTTTCCAAGCTTCCCTCTTTTCAAAGCCATGTTTCATCTCTAAAAACAGATCAGATATTAAAAATGTTGATTTTTTTAGGCTTTGATTAACGAAATATGCCGAAATAATTCGATTTTTTCCCTTTCAAGTCACAGATAGTCTGTGATTTATCGAGCCTACGATCCCAAAGCTGCCGCGAACTAAACTCTACCAGTGTTTTTGCCACGTGACACGTTTTGGCCGTCAGGTTTTCAGGTCCGCCTCACGTCGGCGGTGTGAGCAGAGCTCAGCCTGCAGCTGTCTGAATGCGTCTTTGTGCCTCAGTTCTGGTACACAGTCAGCTTTCAGAGCGTGTCGGAGTGACATTCAGGCCTCGGAGAGCTTCTGCTCAACAGATGATGGTATTGTGCTGCCAGCTTCGGCCCATGTGCCAAAGAAATATAATTTGTTCTCTTCTACTTTTAGAAAATACTTGGCTGGACACAAAACTGGAGTGGATTTCCTTCTAGCCTGCGACAGGCCGCGTATTGCCGAAGTTCTGACAGGTCCGAAGCAGCAATACACAGCAAAGTGTGCCTTTGATATTTCAAATCAAATATAAAAATCTGGAACAGCTATCTGATCTTTGTGCGTTTTGTAAGACGGCTGACGCGAACTTCGGTCTTCTGAGTCCAGTTTGTAGGAAAGGCTGAAAAGGGAATAATTTTTTGGGCCAAAACACCACATAACGATGCAATCTGTACTTGTTACAACAGAAAAGAACAGAAAAGAGTTAGACTCAGAAGGAGGGGAGAGTTGAAGTGTAATCCATTAAGACATGACGCCACATATGAGTGGACTTGACCTAAAGTTTAAGGAGAATTCTTAACATTCAAAACACGTTAAAAATGTGGAAAAAGGGCACTCACCACGATCATTTCTGAGGGTTCGAGGACGATGCACTCACATCCACGCCGCAGGCTTCCTGCAGATCGCTTCCCAAAACTAGACAAAATTATGAGAAGATGAACAGATTTAGAGGCGAGATCACCCAAAACGTGCAGAGCTCAGAGTCGTCGGCTCGAGAGGATTTCAGCTCATTTTCAACTTTCACAAGCTCGGAAAGATCCCCAAAGTTTGTGTGTGTCTATGAGGCGTTGTGCGGCATACATATGCATTTATGGACATTTTTGTATGGAATTTAACGGAGTGGCACCGAGTGGACAACTCCTCCTTTCAGTTTGGAAGAGGAACACTCGTCTCTGGAAAAGTCCACTTTTCCTGACGTCACAGTTTGTACAGTATCCTAACGAGGGCGGTGGGGAGGAAATATTAAAAGCAGCAGCCACCGAAAACGTCTCCATAGATGGCCGGCAGCCATGGAAACTCTGAGCATGTGCGGACCCGAGCGGTGGGACGGCGGCAGAAAGCCGCCTTTGTCCGCGCACGACCCCGGGACGGAGACACAAAGGCCTCCTTGTTTGTTATTTTTAAGCATCTTTGGATTCAGAATGCGGCCCGTGTCCTGTTTGTTTTCTCGCCGTTTCGTAAGAATAACTCAAGTGACCGCAGGAAGAGGCCGCCATTAAAGTGTCGCTCTGCGTTGTGTAGGTTGGAGAGCTCTCTGCACCGCTGTCATTAGGGAGCTGTGGACACAAAAGGATCCTCCCCAAACCTTCTTTAAGTGAAAGTAATGCAAGAACACAAAGATGGACGATAAAATTTACATTTGAACAACAGAAATTGAAATGGAGCATTTTTTCCTTTAAAACTATTGTATAAAAGTGTTTTTAAAATGTTACAAAGGTTCATTTTTGTTGTTTTCCTAAAACAAAGGTACTGAATATTAGCCTGTTATTCTATTTATGACACATTTTGACTCCTAACTCTTAATTATCTCAACGTTTAGCTTCATCAACATCTTTGTGGAAAACATGCTCATAAATCAACAATCTAATAAGCATCAATTCACAGAATATCCCTCAATTTGGGGGATTTTTTCTGGATTTTTTTTTCTAATTTCCTTACGCAGGCGTTCTGTGAGCGATAAAAAGGGAGAAAGTGTGTGCAGCTACCTGTCCCGAGGCTGGATCAGTCACCCGGGAGAAGAGCTGGGACAGAGCGGGGCCTGAGCGTTTCGGAGCTCAGAGCGTGCGCACTTCACCTGCCACTTTGTTCAAGAGCACATAACCATTTTTGTTGTGGTGCCTTTTATTTTCTGTGGGCTGATTTAGCTGGCTCTGCTCTTCTCTTTCCGCCTCTTTTCACCAGCCTTTTGTTGGGTTTTTGTGTCTTTTTCCTGGTTTGTCAGCTGTTCTGTTGTTTACCAGCCGGAGCCGCGGTTGTGCGAGACCGATTTGTGAACTTCGTGATTTAAAACGAATCGTTCCGCGGTGTGGAACTCGCGCTGGGATCTGGAGGCTGAAATCAAAGAGGGGACAGACGGCGAGCGGCTGCCTGGGCCGCAGCACTGAGGGGGTTAAAGCTGATTGCTGCTGTTTGCTTTGCCTGAGCTTCTGTTTAATGCTGTTGTAAGTCTGCTGGTATCCCTGACAAACACGGGGCTGAATCTCTCCACGGGGGCATAACTGTGCAACACGCAGCGCTTACTCAGGGCTCTCAGTCCCGCTCCTGTGAGAAGACAAATGCCGTAATTCTTTCACAACTACTTTCCAGCACATCTGATTTATCAGCTGGGCAGCAGCTTCAGAGCGAAGAAACGAGCTCTTTTGATCTGCTTTTATGGACATTTGGAATCACTACCAGCACCGGTGGTCATGGCGGGCCTCCCTTTGCCCTGTTCTGATACAGATTTTTTTTTAAAGCGTCTCCACCCACTCAGGAATCCCAAAAACATCAGGCCACCAAATGCAAACAGCAAAGTGACATGTTCAATCATGTTCCTCCATTCCGAATTCAGTCTTTCAACCCTCCATTTTCTAGCAGACAAACACAGCAGGCAGAGTGCGATTTTGAGATATTTATGAGCTGTAAGATATTAATTTCAAAGTGCAGAGAGAGAGTGGAGGGTTATTTACTAACACGAGAGACTGGTGGGCAAAGTTTTGTGACTAGTCAGTCACAAAACTATGCAAATGCAACACGTATTAGAAAACAAGACAAATGATTCTGTCTGTGACTGCCAGCATCACAAGGTCCCACACCCACAGGACGCCTAATCCATGCAAAAGTTCATTTATGTATTGGCTGCAGTCACGATGAGCTAAACCAGCAGAGAGCTGTGACAATTTAATCGATTGAGAATCGAGTTGAGTTGGTGTTTGCTGTTACAAAACCGGGCCAGGGGAAGCACTGGATATTGTGCTACTCTTATTTTTTTCTTTTGTTTTAGCAGATAACTGCCGTGAAGTAGTGTTTTTTTAATTTGTTTATTTATTGGCATCAGGGCATCATGGGTATATTTGATGACCTAAGAGGAGAATGAGTTGATATTAAGCCAACAAACAGTGCAATCACACACCACTCTCATCAAAACCAGCCTTTGCTTCTATCTTTAGCCTTTAATCCCATGTACTAAAAACTAAAACGACACGCTTGTCTCAATATCGGCCTCTTTCAGACCGTTTTTAATGGACCAATAAGACCTTTTCCCGCTTCTATCGACTACATAAAGACAAATTAAGTTTTCAAAAATGATTATCTGCCGCATTTGCATCATTAGCCACAACACTGGCCACTTATCCGGCTTCAAATGGAACCCATGAGCTCCACCTGATTCCCTCACATCCCCCCCCCTGCCTTGGCTGCCTGGAATTCCTCCCCCATTATACAACCAGCCCGGGCGTCTGGAATGTTATTCCACATGCATCGCCATTCTTTCACACTGCTCTGCCGCGGCCTCAGATCCACTCTGCAGTCCGTTTGAACCCGGGCTGGGCCTAATCTCAATCACCGCTTTGATCTGGGGGGGGGGGTCCACTCTAGTGAGCCATATAACTAAGTCGTAAGAGTGTGGGACACAAGGTTTCCTTTAAACCGCCAGATCCTGAAGGAAGACAAAGATTAAACAGCCTTGTTATGCAAGGTTTCAGACCCCAACGTAGACCCAGGGGGACTTAGAGTGTCAGCATGAGAGCTTAAGCCTCTTGAGTGTTTGGACACAATTTACAAGTCGCTGAAAAAAAAAAACACTTTCGGACTTTCTGGCCTGAAGCTTTCATCAGCATCCCTTCCGGGCTGCAGCTGACCGCCTTTGCAAAGACAAAACAGAATTCCTCTGAGTAAGGGCCTGAAATAGAAGTCGACACCACGAGCGAGAATGCACCAATGACTCGTGACTTTTGCTTCCCAAAATACAACCTCGCCGACATTGTGACAGCCGCGTAAAAGAGGAGGAGGCTTAAGGGAGTGAGCGTGAATCTGCAGTTTGCAACTTTTCCAAGACGCAGCGTAACATCAAGCATTTTCCCCCTCGAAATAACTTTGTCTCCGTCTTTGTTTTGGTTTCTGAGTTGCCAAAAGAAGTTGAATCTGAGCCTCTGAATGCAAAGAGCACACGCCCATTACTCCTACACTGACAGATCCAAAATAACCCCAAAAACAGGATTCCCATTCCAGAGTTCCAGCCGGGCTTTTAACTTCCAACCACAAACTCTGGAGTGTTCAGGCAGAGCTCCCTGTGAGGTGTAGGCTGGTGTGTTTGGGTGGAGGGAGCCAGCAGCAGCTGCTGTGGTCCGATCACTCACCCCCGACAATCCAAACTCCTCCGGGCGTGACGCGATCCCTCCTCCTTAAAATGTTAGTCCAGAGACAGCCCGACAGACGCGCTCCGTGTCCCGAGACCCCGGTGCGACTGCGGCATTTCGTCCTGCACACGTCCCGCCGCTGCTGCCTGAGATTTGTGTGTGTGCGAAAAAAGCGAGTGTGTGCCTCCGAAAGTGTGTGTGTGTATCGGCTTATGTCCAACGGCTCTGCCCCCTCTCTCTCTCCCTTCCTCCCTCCCTCTTCTGCTGTAATGTGGGTCGTAGACTACTGCCAGCATTCCAGCGTACGACTCACTTCCTGCAGCAGCTACGAATGAGGGAGAGGCTGGACTCTGTGTTCTTCTGGGCGTGTGTTGATGTCGGGATTAGATCCGTCTGTAAATTATCTTGTCACTGAGCTCAGATTAAATTGGAAGTTTTACGTTTTAAGGCTGTCTTTGTTCCCTCCTCTTTAAAGTAGCATTGCATTATGTTTTTACCTCCCATGAGGTGTGTTAAATGTTGTTTTTTAATTAATTATGAGTAGCTAAAGGTAAATAAGATAAACATCCAATGAAACTGCACAGCAAGATGTGGGGGAATGTTCTCCTTCTGAAGTTCTGTGCTGAATTAATGCATCGACAAAGCTCTCTGAGGGATAAATCTCAGTGGAGATTTGTCTTTTTTTTCCTTTTCCTCATACTAATTCTTTCTTAAATTGAGCTTTTTGATAAGTTTGGGTGTCCTCATTTCTCTCAGCAAAGCAATGTGCGACCTCATGAATGCTGTTAACGTCTGCTCAGTGTTTGTGTTTTGCCCCCCTTTCTCTTTTTGTACTGGTTTGCGTTCATTCTCTTTGAAATGAAGCTGAGGCAGATGTTCACATTTACAAAGTAGTTCTTTAACCTCGCAAATCTCTCCTACAGTTATTTTCTGTCCTCATTCCTCTCAACACATTTATCCTGCCTCTCATAACATAAGCGCTTTGGAAGTGGAATATTAAACAGCGTTGGAGAGAATGGATTAAAGGGCAAATGGGAAATATTTCATCTAATCGAAATAGAAAGTTTTTTCTGAATTGCTCTGTTAACATCATAATTCACCATTTCTGCCAGATAAATGTTAAATGCTTTAGTATAAAAATGTTCCACTTGCTAACGACGTAGCCGTTAGCCTAACAGCTGACTTCCAGCCACTGCTGCCAAACAAGAAAGCGTTTGAGTTGTGGCCTTTCTGGCCTTTTGTTTCCAGCAGGTCACAAAGACCAAAACAATTGGATCCACATTGCTCTGCTAATCAACTTGTTGATGTGAGGCTGTTCAGTTCAGAATGCGGATTCAGTTTTGTTGGCAAAGATACGGGGCGAGGATTGTCTGAGTTCATGATCAGAGGTGAAGTCCCAGAAGCAGTTTGCACTCAGTAACAATGGAGGGAAGGGAAGTGAAACCAGAATGTTATTTTAGAGTGCATTCAGGTGGAACTTTGCTTTTTGACACAGAGATATTGATCAGGCTGTAGCTGCTGAGTAGAACTACACGTACTGCTTAGTTTTAATGAAGATTTTTGTCCAAATCCGAGGTTTAGTCTTTTCTGAGGGAAAAAAAATCTTGTACGCCAGCAACAACTCTGTCATATTCCAATAGACCAAAAAGATGGTCAGACTAACAGATGTGGGACATCTGGAGGAAAACTGTTTGAAACAGGAAAACTGATGCAACCGACGTCTGAGTTTCTATGATACAAACCCTGCAAACAAACAGGAGACCGGCTTTGCCCTGAATGGATTTAGTTATTAGAGAAAAACATTCAAACATTAAAACCAGGGGAATCTTTCCACCCGCGTCTGATGCCATGCAAAATGTTTTTGTGCAAATTTGCCACAACTTTTGTATTTAAATGAGGATTAATAGAGGAACTGAAAGGAATAATTGACAAAAAAAAGACATTTTACACTCCGTTTTTATCTGTCTACTTAATTTCTGTTGTTCAAACAAAGTTTAAACTGTGTCCAAGGATGCACTGTGCGATAACTTGAACATAGTAACACAAAATTTTATTTTCATTATTTTTACTTCAAGGTCACAACTGGTGTCAGGATGGCTAGTCTCCAAAGATATCACTATGTCCACCCGGCATCAGGTGACCAATCAGAGAAGGTCCTGGCTCCTTGGTGGTGCTAAACGTCCAGTTGGAAGTGGCTCCATCCACTGAGCATTTTAACGGTAAACGAACCTGTATGCGGTTCACATTTGTGGCTCTTTGTTTGTGGGGATTATTTTTAGGGGTTGTATTCAGTTTCCTACAAGGGTAAAATACGGCACAGAGAACTCCAGCTTCTTCCCTTAATGACTGAGTCATTCGTCTTCCCCTGGATCAGATCTCAACCTTGCTAACGGGGGGGGGGGGGGGGCAGAGAGAAATGATGGAGACGTATCAGGTTTTTCAACCTTGCAGTCAGCGCAGATATGAACAGCCGCTTCTGGGCATGGTCTGTCTGAAACCCAATTCCAAAACATCTCTAAAAGCTTCAGGAAGTCCCTCTGGACTCAATTCAGTTCCTTATGTCACAACCAATTTCCCCTCCGAGCCATTTTGCCCTCACTCGTTCTCCTCTCTATCGACCAAATGAGGTTTATTTAGTCTCTTACCAGAGCGGATCCACAAAAAAAAAAAAAAAAATCTAATTATGAAGGAGGAAATTAAACAATACAGCAATGGGCTTTGATAAGCCGGTAATGAGGAAAGTCCTCGAAATACATTTGATTAAATTTCAGGCACCTGTTCACGGCCAGCTCTCACAGCCGTACGAGTGACAACGGATCGCCTTAACCGCAACTGGCAGCGTATTAACTGACCAAAAACCTCCTCTGGAACCAGTTTCCTGACCCAGGTGTCCTTGAAAGATTGGACGTCTGTGACTCTGGAAAACTTCAGCTTCAAACGGGGGAAACTGAGCTCTCCTGACTTCATGCTATGATAGAAGATTTAAGGATTCGGGCCTTTCGATTATTTTGTTGTCCTGCTTGTTGTTGGGCTGAATTATGCAACTGAAAATTGTTTGCTGGGGTCAGAGGAAGCTCACGGTCTGAAGGAACTATTTTTCCTCTGTGATTGTGACAGCGTGCGGTTATTCATCACTAAACCACAAGCATCCAATTTCAAGGCTTTCAAAAACAGCTTGTGAGAAGTTAATACGACATAAAGAATGCTTTAATGGCTTGTATAAAAGGAACTCATCTGACTTGAAGTGATTATCTACACCAACTTATTTACAAATACTTTTCCACAGTGTTCCATGCTAGCTTTAGCCCTCCTTTGCTTGATCAGAATTAGAACATGAAACAATCGTTTTTGGCTCGTGTCACAGATGCAGATACTCTCTCCTCGCCTCTAAATTTCGGAGCTGGCGTCGGGGATGTGTTAATGTCATCGGGATCTCTGCCCGTAACAACATTAAGCTCCTCTCCTGTAAGCTGATCACGCAGTCGGTGCGTCATATTTATGATTTAGAGCAGAATGAGGAGACGTGGCTCTCCTGATCAAAGAGGCAGACACAACTCCGAGCCCCTCTGCCAATTAACAAGCCCCAAGTATCCGCAGACAGGTTTCTAAGCAGACTTATCCTTAGGTAACACTTCCAGGGCCTTCTTCTCTGCGACTGTGGTCAGGCCTGAACTTTCATTAGCCATTGCAAATAAACGTAACCTGAGGAGGTTACATTTAAGAGGGGGCCGCCATTTTCGGTGCGTTTCCCGATCCAAACCTGCGTTCTAAACGCCTCCCACGTCCGTGTGAATGTGGAGAATGCCGGCCGGAGACCCCCGCTGCGGGGCAGAACGGAGCTAAAGTGGCCGTAGGTGTGTTATGCAAGCCCGCCGGATGAAAAGATCATTGTTCAAGACGCCCACGGAGACGGTTCATGTAACAGATCCACGTGTGAAATGGCAGCTCTTTAGCATTTGGGTTCTGGCTTCGGGGGGGGCCCTCAGCTGATGGCCGGGAGCTGAGGACTGAGTCTTAAATTGTCCGAAGGTGCCAGTGCAGAGAGCAGAAAAAGATATCTCCGTCAGGCTTAGCCTTCCCCCTAATTCTGAAGAGTTTTTGTTTAAACTGTTGTGGTCTCCGCAGCATGCTTCTGCAGGATGGTGCGGGATTAGCTCCGTTCTGTGCAGTACGCGGCTGTTTAAAGGACTTTCTGCTGATGGTGGGAGGCTTAGTGCCCGCGTCTTCATCCGTTTGCTGCACTTCCACTGGGGGCTGCTTCTCTGAGGATTTGTGTGTTTTTTTTTGCTTGATCTTCATTTATACTGTATGAAGCAGAGTGTAGCAGTGTTTTTGACACCGCAAGGCTTAAGTTTTGATCATATATTTTTTTAAATCATGCTAGAACAGAGACATTTATGTGACAGAGATTCTATTTCCAGAGCTGGTTGGTAAATGTATGCAAAGAGAGGTTGACGTTATGCAACCTTTTAGCCATATCTTTTTCATCTCAGAGTCATTTATTTCCATGATGCATCTTTTCATTCATTACCTGCTTTGTTTCTGTTGAACTGAAGGTCACGCTGATAATATCTCTTGATAACCTGTTTGTTGTGTCACTGTAGTGTAGAATTTTATCAAAAGTTTTTTTTTTAATTATGGGAAAAACTTCCCCCGTTAGAAAAAAACAAACTTTTCCCGTGAGCAAACAAACTAAAGCTGGTTCATTTTCTCCATTCCAAGATTCTTTTTCTTTTTTTTAAATCTCCTTTCGCTATTGGGTTGGAGGGGAAAAAAGGCTGTCTCACCTGCTTCTAGGAAGAAACATGGACTCCTTAATGAAAACTGAGCCGGATAACAGGATGTACCAGCAGCTTCCAATGTCATCAGGGCTGGAAAGACACAAAGAGAAACACAAATCAACACAGAATACGATGAGGGTCAAAGTTTAGATAGAGAGAGCCTAAAATGACATGGCTTATGAATAATAATAAGAAAAAGAATCTAACATAAGGCTATAAGGAGAATAAAATAGAAGACATGTTAATTGTTTTATCTGGACATATAAAAAAAAGTTTACACAATTACTAAGGGCCTGAAATCTAATCTAATGGTTGAACATGCTTTGCTTTCCGTTACAGACTGTGTGTGATCCCAGCCACAGTTTATCATCGAGGCATGAGTGAAGCTTCAGCGACACAGAAGAGACCAGAGTGTGTGTGTGTGTGTGTGTGATTATTACATTACATTGATTTAGCTGAACCTTTTATCCAAAGCGATTTACAAGTGAGGACCGCAGAGCAGGATAGAGTGGTTATTACACTTAATGAGACTGCAACAGGCTTTTAGCTCGGACGTTCGAACGTCTTCTGGCAGCGATCAGAACAACTAAACTGAATTTTCTGGATGCCCTTTTACCTACACGGCCACAGCATTGGCACGGTGTTTGGAGGTCTGATGTATTGCTACCGTAGTTCCATTAAACAGCATATGTTGTTTTTAACGTATGTTTAGCAACATTTGTCACAAACGAAATATGGAGAGAAAGCCACCTCGGTAGGTGAAAGGTTAAATTGTTTTAAATGTTCCAACTGAACAAAGATATCCCCAATCATTTGCATTAAAAAAACAATAGCTGCATTTGCAGTTTTTATTTGATTTGATTTTAAATATTTTTTTATTTAATAATCCTGAAAAGTGGGTCTTTTTGATCAAAACTTTCTCAATGTCCTCTGTTAGGAGCAAAAAACAGGTTTAAGGACTTATAAAATAAAACGGATTATTAAAAATAGAGACTTAGAGAAACTATTTCAATACAACTAGCTATGTATTTGAGTTAAATGCCTCTAAAAAAAGGGGAGAAACATGAGAAGGATGACAGCTAAAGCTATGAATGAACTGAACACTCATATCTCTGATCCACCCACAGCCGTGGCCTCGCTGAAACACCCACCGACGGGGAAATCAGGCTTCACAGACAGCGTAAACTCAGACTGACCCAGGAATGATGCGGCTATCTGTTGGGACTTTACCAGAAAAACAACAGCCACACACAGAATCCCCTCTCGCGTTATTTCTGTGTTTCTTAGAAGGAACATCAGAACTTGAATGTTGAGGATTTAAATAGAGATAAATGCGGGGAAGAAAGAGAGCAGTTATGCAATGTGCCAAATATGTCACCTGACAGCTCTCTGACAGGAAAGAGGAAAGACCAATTCAGAAAAGGAAGTATCCATGTAAAAGAGATACCATCTTCACACTGGAAGGTCAAAGTTTCCACAAAAAACACATCTTAGTTACCTTCTTAACCTGATGCAGCTCAAACCCAGGGAGGATTTTTATTATCAGCTTAGATATTCAGGCTTTCTTACACATTTAGGGCGTTAATTTCATGACTTTGCAATTGGAATTATGACACACGCCCACACAGGAGTAGAGCATCTGGACTTACTGAATGCATTA
The DNA here is from genome assembly GCA_013363375.1 of Menidia beryllina. Lineage (NCBI taxonomy): Eukaryota > Metazoa > Chordata > Actinopteri > Atheriniformes > Atherinopsidae > Menidia > Menidia beryllina. The sequence goes on along the minus strand of JABUIW010000031.1, from coordinate 7,365,121 downwards.
GGACAACCTATTGGATTTTAAGAGTTGATGACAATTGGTATAAATCCTTAACGAGAGGGTCAAATAATTCCAGGAAGCATGTGCAGAAAAAAATTTATAAAACAGCAAATGATGTTTCCAAAGAAGCTCAGGCTGTATCAGCTCGTTTTTTTTTTAGCGTTCCACTTCACATTATGTAGCAAAATATCTAATCATCTCTCAGCCAGTATTGCCGAGCTTTACTGGAAATGGAAAGAGTGTTTCCTGTTTGCCACCTCGTCACTGAGGACCAACGTCTGCCCGTCGAGCTGAAAATCGGGCCTCGCACTTAAAAGTGCTTTGGTCTTAATAAGCCGGCGACGCGAGCAATTAGCCGAGAGCGCTTTCCCCTGGTTAAAGTGAGACTTTTTAATTGAAACCGAGGGACGGGAGAAACGCAGAATCAGTGATCAGTCACACATCAGCAAGGTGGGGTTTGCTTTTTGCTTACAGGAAGACAAAAGGCTCCCGGCTCGTTATCCACCGGCTCCCACACAGAGCTGGAAACTCACACCTGGCATCACAGTGCTGACTAGTTTTTCTTAATCACTTGCGACGAAGCCTCTCTCCTCCTCCTTCCTCCTCCTCCTCCTCCTCTTCGCCACACTTCTTCCCTCTGAGAGCTAATGAGGCTGAGGACAGCGCACCCAACTGATTCGGGGCAAAACTGCTGCTTCTTCACACCTTCAAAGGCACCTCTTCCTTTTTCTTTTTTTCCCCCTCCTCTTCCTTCTGTCTCAGGCAGCCTTCCTCCAAACGAGTTCCAAGCCTTCTGTGGCTTTATCTTTGAATTTGGAAACAGCACAACTGGGGAGATGCATAAATGATTAAGTGATGGAGTGTACCCATCCGGGGGAAGCACCCTCACGTCAAGACTGTTAAGTTCTGCGACGGCCTGACTGATCTGGGTCAGACGAATGAGAAGCAGGAGCCACAACGCTGAATATCAACCACCGAGACCCCCACTGGGAAGCCTTTCCCAGCAGGGAACGGGGTTCCAGGAGCAGCGTGGAGAGGGGATGGCGGGGGGCTTTCAGAAATTGAGGGGTTGATTCATGTGACTGATAGCTAATCAGGGGCCGAGCAGTTTAAAGCTCAAAGGTTCAGGTTCAATTTCTGATTATTTATTTCTATCATTTCAAATCAGACACACGTGACGAGCGCCTAAAACGGCTTTGCCTGTAGTCGAGTGCACGAACGTGTGGGCGTTTGGATTATCTCTAAGTGTTAGTGGGTCCTGTTTTGTTTCGGCGTCGTGACAACCCAGAAGAATAGACGGTCTGAAACGAGGCTTTAATTCAGAGAGGCTCGAGTATCTTTTCGGAGTGATTTGAAAACGAACCGCAAAAATTCTTAAATCTTGGTGCATTTAAAGAGGCTGAGGCGGTTAAAAAAATTGCCAGTTCACTCAGTCAGGGCAATAACGCTGCTTTAGAGTAATTCTGTTTTCGGTATTTTTCCATTTCTGTGAAACGTCCAGGCCCTTTCTGTGACAAAAGAATCCGATGGTCGAGGTTGAAAGTGTATATTTTACCACTGTGACATGATTTACACCCTCTATTGAGGCCTCGAACAATAAGCCGCGTTACCACGACCGCACAAACAACGCGGATTGTCTCTACGCACGGGTGAATGTGGGCATAAACAGGCGAGTGGAAGCAATTCCAGATCGTTATTGTTACCCGACGTTCAGTGTGACATCCTCGAGAGCCTCAATGCCACAGAAGTGTTATGAAATATAAAAAAAACACTCGATTCTCAAACAAACATCTAAAAAAAGCCCCGGTGAGTGGGTGGCAGACAACAGAGCCGATCGGCCCGTACTCAGGATTAAAGTGGAGTACTTTGCTTTTGCATAATAACAGTGACGATTCGGTTTGAAGATGGAATTTTACAATCTTTCCCCTGAGAAGGGAAGGTTTTCCCGCTGCTATTATGGACTGGCGTGCCCTTGTCTGCTCTGAACAGGCTGTGCAGAGGGTGGGGGGCGGTGGGCTTTAAGGCTCCTCCTGTTTCTGAGGGCCGGCAGCTTCTCGGTGTCACGGGGAAGCGGAGCTGAGCCGGGGCTGGGCCGGGGGGGCACGGCTTTCCGACAGCTGCTGCCGCTGAACCGCCGCCAGAGGTTAAAGCGCCGCAGCCTGCAAATGTTCTTCAGATGATAGCTGCATTACAAGGAGCTGCAACTACGATTGGCAGGAACTGGATGGTCTCTATGAAGAGCCTGGAGATCACACCCGTTAAGAAATGGTAGTAAAGAGATTAAACCGGACAAAATAGACCTGTTAAAAACGTTTCATTTGTTTGGGCAATATCACTATAGCTAGCTAGCTAGCTAATTTCTGCACAAATGTGCAGAAAACATGATGGTTAAACGACAGACAGCAGTGAAAACATGGAGCATAATGGCTGTATTTCATTCATTCATTACATTTTTGCATGGTGAGTGAATACTAATACCAGAAAACAAACAAACCAACAAGCCAAACTCATCTGGGTTTGTATAGCTGCTGTTCTGACTGAGAACGTACTATGGCCCTAAAAATAAACTGCTTTATTCTATCAAAGCGGGTCACAGTTCAAGGAGTGCACTGACTGAGTTAGAGCCGGAGAGGGTAAAGGTGGACACTAAGATGTTAACCTTTCTTCAGCAGCCGCTGTCCAAAGTGCCGGGTCAGCTCCCGTCTCAGTGGGGTTTAGCGCGGTGAGCTCCAGGTGGTAAATTCTGAGGGGCTCAGCTTTTCACGGGGGGGATGTTTTTACGAGATACTGAGGAAGACTCTGTGTGTGTGTCTGTTTGTGTGTGTGCCTGTGGCGGTACGGTGGAAAAACCTTCCAAAGTGGAAAGCCCCCACTCCATTGCATTATCAAAATTGTATAGGACACAAAAATAGGCTGATAAAAGCCCCCCCTTGAGTCGATAAACTCAATCTGGTCCGGTGCCGTTTAAAATCCAGCTCTCATCAGGGAAAGCCCTGATGAGCTTCTATAGGTTAATGCATGCAGGCATATAAACTCTTCACACAATTAGACTGACCAGGTGGGAACAAAGAAAAAAAAACTGTAAAAATAAAACGATTTGGGGAAAATTTAATGAGCGTGTGAGTCAATAATAGTTCTTAAAGCCAAAACCTCACCGGGTTTTTTAAAGCAGAAGCAGAGCAGCCACTTCTTCCCGGTGGATTCAGGCTTCACGTTCCTTCTAAACTGTTTGGGGAACTGTTTCGATAACTTAGAAAAAAAACACCTTTTTAACTTCAGATAAAGAAGTCTGGAACTTTCACACCTAAAACCTCTGACATTCATATGGGGTCATCAGCAGGACGGTGGAAGGCAAATGCACAGCTGTGCCCTCGTAAAAACCCTCTTATCCACCAGGGATTTCTAGTTTCAGTGTTGGACTTCGTCTGTGCTTTTATTCTGACAAATCAGAGCTCAGAAGTGACACGGGTGATTTAGAATCCATGACCTCACATGCTTGTTTTATTTCTCTGTTTCACCTCCATCTATTTCTACCTTCTTCCCTCGAACCTCCACGGCAAAAACACAAACGACGGTGAAGCAGATCCTGCTCTGTGTGCGTTTCCCCACCGACGTGATCCTCTGGTTTGCCGTGCTAAAGGCTGCAGATAAACAGCCGCCCCCCCCCCGTGCCGCTGAGAGCTGCCCTTTTGTGCACGTGTCCGTGGTTGGCAGCTGGGTGCGATGTGTGCTGTGGGTTTGAGTGCTATTTGTGAGTCCAGATGCTGACGTGACCCAGCACGGGACCCACTTGTTGTTGTCGTTTTTTTTATGTCAGAACCAGTACAGAGCGTCTCTAAATATCTGATCAGATCGTTGGAGTTTTTCTTTCTATACATCGACCAGGCTTCTTGAGCCAGTAAGAATTAATTGTGTATATCTTAGGTGTGTGTGTGTGTGTCTGTGTGTGTGTGTGAAGTCACCAGAGGGCTGAAACTGGAGTCTGTTAGTGGCCACCATTTAATCTTCATTCGTTTTGTTTAACCAACTCCAAGTGGGCTTCTAATGAGGTGTTGATTCTTCCACATCATCCCCCAAAACAAATACTCAAATACTTTGACTCACAGTGGTGCGCACACACGCACACACATTTGCTCATAAGGGACCAGAAGGCAGGGATAAGAGACCGCGCACCCCTTCGAGGCACCGACAGAGTTAATTAACCGTCTTTAATTCCCATCATGGGTCTTAGAATGGCATCGACGTGTGACAGGATTCAAACCCTGCGTGTGTTCTTCTGCTCACCGTGGCTCCGGCAGCCTTTGAAAATGGATCCAGACACAGTCAGGAGCTTTCTGGAAGCCGTCAACACAACTCTCTAATCAAATTATCCTTCTCCATAATACAACTGAAAAGAGGAAACGCATTACTTTCTCCTGACTGAGGAAAATACTTATTGGGGATATTGTGTCGGGAAGTTTTCTTTGTCAGCCTGGTTGACAGGCACTTATTCAATCAACGGAAATGTAGACTGAGCTTCCCCTCAAGGTTTTTTTTTTCTTTTCAGCTGTGCTGCAGACTGACGTGCAACACACACACACACACACTTTGATCGTGGCATTGGCTTTATGTACATTTGTTTTAATTTGTCACTACCTGGGAACAAAAGAATTACTGTCTGAGCTTGAAGGTGTTTTCATCACATAAAACTGAAATGTTAGGAAAAATTCCTGCCCCACTTCGTCATCTTCGTGCATCATTTCTGGTGTAAGAACCAGACTCAATGCCATCCATAACCATTCTCTCCCTTCAGATCCACACATCGCAGCACTTACTAGTAAAGCACTTCGTTGGCCTCGTGTCTCTCGTAACGCACCGTCTCACACATGATCCTGCAGGGACAGAAAGCAAAGGACGCGGCAACGTGAAAAATAATGCTTTTACTGTGATGAACAAGGACAAATTAAAGACATACATAAAAGTCAAGCTGTAAAAACGACAGGTGCCGCTTGCAGTAAAGTGAAAAGCTCCCTTTGACGCCAATATACGACTAGAAGGTAACTGCTTGCACTTTGGGAGTCACAAAATTAATTAAACTAATGAGCCCTGACATTTCTTGGGGTTAATTTCAACCACGGCCGCTATAAAACATGTGGATTAATACAGAACAGATGTGTGACTGTAAAACAATTAGTGTTCATCTAATTATATTTTGCTAGTCTGATTAAATCCAGCAAATAAAACTACACTTCGGTCTCAGGACCCCTTCAGTGTGGCATCGTTTCAATAAACTACTGCAATGTCACAGCGTTAAATTCAGTCCAGTTGTCCAGTTCATTTGCCCAGCTGCCCTTCCACTTTGACTGAAACCTATCAGGTGGCCGTATTAGCATTAGATTGATTGATAGAGCTACTTAAGGATCCACAATCCTTATCCTGGAGCTTAAAAAAAGCTTAGAGGCCAGCGCTCTATTTATCAATTCACTGTGGCTTTGACAGTTTCCTGTTATTAAACTAAATCTGCTAGAAAACGCTTACAGCTGCATTCACGACACACAGCACAACTCGTGTGGTTCACTAATTACTTCCACTGACGATGCTGGAAAGGTGCAAAGGACTGCTAAATGGAAGCTAAACCGCAGGAAACAGAATAGCAAAGTTTTTTTTGGTATCTCTGACCCCAAGGTCAGAGAGATAAAAATGACCTCGTCCCCCAACAAAAACTTGGTTTCTTAAGCTGCATTATGACTGGAAATGAATGTCGAAATAAAGAATGTTTCCATAATTGTACTTTTTTTTAATAACATAACACCAAGCCTCTAAGTTTAAGAATCACACAAAAGGTCCCAGCAAAAAGAAAAAAACTGAGTAAAAAAACAAGATATTGCTCACAGATTAAATATGTGAGAAAAAGGAACTTTACAAGATCCAACAGTTATATGGAGGCCTGGCTAACCAGAGCTTTTTTAGTTTTTTGTTGTTTGGGAGTTGAGTAAAAGTGGAGCTGGCAGGAGCAGTGGGCTGGTCTGTGGGACCACAGGGACATTCCTCAGGACCCGAACGGGGGTGGGGGTGGGGGGCAGGCTGCCTCTGGGTGGGAGGCCTCCGTTAGGTCACACAGAGGAATGTTCCAGCTCACGGGTCACGCACCGCTGCGCTGTTCCTTCGCCGTTATAATCCCCACGTATGCACACAAACGGGGCTGGGAACGGACCTCTAACATGAGCTGTTTGGAGAGTCTGTGTGAGCCACAAAGACTGGAGAGCTGGTGTAGGGACAGAGCAGCCAAAAAGTTGCTCTCTTGTTTGAAGAGCATCACAAAAAGCTGAACAAAATAAAAGCTTAAAGAGACGTATGGCATCCACTGTGGGGCCTCAGTTAATCATGATAATAAATACAAAATAATTCCGGTCTTAGATGTTTCACACGATCTTAAAAACCCACTTTAAGTCTTAGTCTGTCAAACGTTGGTTATTTTTAATTCTCCTCTATAACAAGTGATTGGTCTGATGGATTTGCAAAGCTAGCACACATTTGGGCCACTGTAACGCTTTAAATACATGATGGCGATTAAATTCTTTCTTGTTGGCGTCGCCTTTAAATTTAGGTGAGTTTGCAACACTCAGCTATGAAACCCAAAGTCGTCTTTGGGTTACATTATTGGTGGTTTTTAGAGAGGACAATGCTGTAAAGAAAGCAGAATGACAGTCTACAACCTGAACTGGACACATAGCATCAATGAGCTTATTTTGAGTCAGTATTTATCATGTTTTTAGCAGCTTCACAAAAGAAACCCCAAAAAAAGTTAATGTAGGGGAAATTATGGCTTTCTGGGCCCTTTGCAGAGCACTTCAAGGCATTTGAGTCTGGTTGAGAATATTCATGTGTAAATAATTAATTATTGAATGTATTTTCCAGGTGTGTTAGTCTGGTTTGGATGAGCTTGATTCCAGTCAAATGAAACAGTTAAAACTCCATGTTTTGGTTAGAAAAACATATATCTTTCTAACCCTAACACCTGTATTGAGAAGCTATGGTGTCGATTCCATTTGTAAGCAATTAACCTGGAATAGTTATCTCCAAGTTATTTTAATGAGACTATTTGCAGACACTTACCTCAGCTGGTGCTCTCGCAGGTTAGATAAGGCCTCCATCCCGTGGAGGTAAGAGTAGACGATCTCCAGGTCCTGAGGAAAAGCAGAAAGTTGACATTTAGGATTATCTGTGAGCCTTTAACACGTGTGCAGACTTAATTAAACCTGATATGAAAAGTTAATCAGAAGAGATGGAGATAAATAATGACAAACTTTTTCTTTCATTATATTAACTGAATTTGGAAAAGGCCTGTGGACAAATGATGGGATGAACATAAAGCCACTGAACTAATTGGGAGTTGACACTCATGCCTCAGTATGATGGCCCATAAAAACGTTAACCCTTCTCAGAGAGTCATTATTTAGTCAAATAAAAGTCAGATAATTATGAAAAATATCCATTTCCCACAGCCAGGAGCAGTACTTGCAGATTACCTGTCGTGACGGAAAGAATTTAAGAAGAAAAAAAATGCTCTCCAAATCGCACAGAAAACATCTTGTTGGACAACATGTCAAAGTGACAGATATAAGTCCAATGGGGGCTAAAACAAACCAAACTCGTGAAATCATGGATGAATCATGACTGTAAAATGCTGATCGCCTCATCTTTAGTGGACAAACGGCCCACTCACGTGCGAGCAGACATTTCGCAGTGATGAGGAGCTGGAAATAAAGCCGTTTGCAGAGACAAAATAAAGGCGCTCCACAGAATGACTATAAACTCCCTTTCAATTGACTTCATTAAGTGACCCAGTGAGTAACTCTCAGACGCTTTGGCCGGGCTCCAAGGCGGGGGTGAAACAAAGTGGCCCTCTCTGGGAGCTGGCAGGCAGCACAGCCCCTCCGCTGTCCGCCGGCCCACACTGGAGCCCAGACTGGACTGGTCAGCCACTGGAAGGCCTCTGTTGGCACCAGCTGAAGGTAGATGTGGCGTAAAAAGAACGGAGCCACAACGGGGGGCTTGTGCCGAGACCGAAAACGGAGCCACGGACGGCAGGGTCATCTTTCTGAGAGCGAATACGAAAATAATTCTTATTGTTAGAGATTATATCTCTGGAGTGCAAACCACAACAAAAAACTGGTGGGAGAGACTCTAACTGTCAAAACTAAAACCCAAATGGAGTCAAAAGGCTAAATGTTCCACCCAATTCACTGGGATTCACAATCAAAAGCTTCAATTTAGAAGTTCCCAATATGAGTACAAACTTTCTCAGAAATATCACAGCTTTTAAAAGACAAACACGGTGGACTAAAAGTGTAGCGTCTTGTTTTTTTGTGAACGTTCTGAGTTAAATAACAATGAACACAGACAGACATGTGCCTTCCCCTGTGGGCTGACCAGCCCTGCAGCATCACACGGCGATGCATTCACTGACCAAACCCTGCTGTTAAAAACCACGTGAGGGCAGAGGCAGAACGGAGACTCACGCATCTGCTGCCATCTACTGGCTCACCGGAAAACTACGGCCTCTTTTCAGATTTGGACGGCAGCTTCGGGGACATTTCTGCTTACGCTCAAACTCAGACTGCAGCTTTTGGGCCCGTTTCACGCCATCAGCCTATAAAGTCGTGACTTGCTACAAATCACTCGAAAAAAAGACAATAAAAAATCTTTACGCAGGAGTAAGTTGGAGCCATCCCTCAGCCAGTGATGGCGCCAGTAGACCCAGCAGCCCCTGAGCACCTTTACTGGTTGAAGCATAAACGAATGGACAGGTATGACTTAACATACTATAAGAACAGAGGGACGATTTCTAATGAAAGCTAGACATCTCAGTACTAGTGTGGTTTTATTTCAAATATCTGAGGGGAAAAAAAAACAATGAAACAACAAGTCAGGTTCACAAGGCTTCTTTCATGCTTTGGATGAACTGACTCGACTCTTTAGAGACTTTGATTCATAACAAAATTATACATGTTACAAATCATCTGAGACATTATGTCTGTATTTGGAAGAAAAATAAAGAACTAAAGAATGCAAAGCACGGACGATGAGCGAGTGTGGTGAGAAACACAAACCACATAACTGCCACAGCATCACTTATTTTTCTTCCATCCGCAGAACCACAAACGCCATCAGCCAGGGGCTTCACCGCCCGTTATTTTCCTCTCAGCAGAACTTTTGACAGCTTTGACTTTACGCATGAACGAAAGCAAACAGAGATGTTGTTCTCGTGGAGCATGAGCTCATTTAACAAAGTAAATAAATAATGTCTCTTAAGAGTTTCAGGGGAGAAAAAACAAGTAAAAAACTGAGAAAAATCATTAAAAATTCTAACTTATCAATCGGTAACTGCTGGTACTGTAAGAAAAAGAAAACGAGTTGCACTGTTCATGCATAAAGTAGAATAAACAAACAGAAAAGACACCACTAGGTGGCAGTGTTGCAGGTTTCTTGTCTCCCTCTCCATGGTGACATCACCCAGAATAAAACACCACCACTGAGCCTCACAGGGGGAAATATGCAGAACCATCAATTGTGGCTTCACTCTCAAATATTTCAGATTGACTCCTATGGAAAGAACGTAAAGGACCCCATCTTTTTCACTCCCGGGGCCTTGCATTTTCCCGTCTGATTTTCTGGAGCTGGTCTCCACGATCACCACAAATTGCAGAAGAAGAGGGGGACGTGAGAGCTCGAGAACAACAACGGGGGCACCGAACCCCCTCCAAAGGCCGTAAAATTATAAAAAGGGGTTTGTGTACTTTTAAATGCGATGAGTTTGCTTTCTTTGACAGTTGCCTTGAACGTCTCACTGCTGAGATCACAGGCGGGTTTGATCTGTGCTTTCACTGGGTGACGCCCGCTCCATGCTCCATAATATCTAAGAGGGGGGGGGACAGAACCTCAGCAGAAAACCGGGAAAGAAGGAAAAGGGAAGCCGAGTTCTGTGTTTGTGGAATAAAGACAAAAAAACTTGTTCATTTTCTGCAAAACTGTCAGCGGCTTTAAATCTCAATCCACACCAGGGCCCCCCACCTAATCCGGCCCCCTTCCTGAGCCCAAACTAATCCTTTCAGGAACACAGGTGGGCCCCCCACGGGACACAAAAACATACCAAAACGCCGCTCCCGCTCTAAACCTGGGGATGCTTTAAAGCTATTGGCGCCAAACGGCTCCTGGCATTCCTGGAATTCCAGGCGATCCAGGCCCCGGCGAGCTACCGTGTTCTCCACGCAGCGCGAGGTGTTGTCACCTCACCCCCCCGCCGGTAACGCACGGGGGGGGCGGCACAATGCGGCCGGGCAAGCGGAGGCATTTCCTCTCAGTTCCTCAAACTGAACAATGACCAGCTTTGTCTTCCGCCCGTTCGGGGCTCGCAAAGACAGACGTATGGAGCGGGCCGTCCTCCTTTTCCCGCCCCCGGTGTCGGGCCGATCTGGGCCAGGGGCCAGTCTGCCCAGGGGCAGAGCAGCCGGCCGGGGGACACAGGCGGCCGGAGGAAGTGGGGAGCTTTTCCTTGCTTTGTGTTCATTTACACGCACCCGAGATAAAAAAGAAGCCAGTGGAAAGGTACAGATATTTAAAAAAAACATGTGGAAGTGTTAAAAAAGCGCCCATTGTACAAGTTATTATATGATTTATTATTGACTTTAGGCTAATTTAGTCCATTTATTTGGATAAGTACAGTTTGGTGAATTAAAATTAAAGGCAAAGACTGATAAAGCCACAGCTAGAAAAAAAATTGTGTTTTCCTTATCTTTAAATATCAAGAAAAGCATAAAGTCATGTTGGAAAAAGCTATTAGTCATTAATAGAACTGGACCTATTGTAATGTTAAACAACATTAATCAATGGACTGATCGGCGGGGCAGTGAGTTCAAATGAAACAAAGAAAAGCCACTCGACTGATCTTTTCAGCGATATCCTCGGCCAAAAAACGGGAAATCATGCATCCAGAACAGCAGTGGTCACCCGTCATCCCAGCATTCGTGTTCCCTAACTCAACAGCTGTGGGTCATCTTTAACTGGGGCTCGAAAAATGCCTCGGCTTTTCTTATCTCCTCGCACCACGGTGTCTGTTTGCCAGATAGGAGGCTTTTCACTGAGGCTCCGTTTGGTCAATCCGTTTCTTCCCTCGGCTCTGGCTGAGGGCAGATAGCAGAACCTCTGCATTCATCCCTCACCTGCCGCGGACCGACATCAAAGCAAAGGGCTGAAACATTTCAAAGACAATGGGACACTGTGGGGGAGATTAAAGAGACACGGGCAGGGAGGTCAAGGACTTCTCTCTCTCGGCCTGATGGATGCTCAGATATCAGGGTCTTTTTTATGTGGATGTTTACTAGGAATAGATCATTTATTTGACAATCAAAAATGCCTTAGGCAGTCTGATTATTTCTACTCACTGAGCCGGTGGCGTTGCATCGCAGGTAAAGAGACGCGTTGGCATCACATTTATGACTGTGATTGAGTGACCAACTCATTAGCGATCCATAAAACCAGACATATATAAGCCTGTTTGGCAATGTGCTGAGCTCACAGGGCCACCGAGCAGAGGAGATCGATTGCCGCGTCTCCTCTGCTGGCAACGTTACATCTCCAGCCGACCGTATTAGCTGCCCCCCCCCCCCCCCCCCCCCCCCCCCCCCCCCCCCCCCCCC
>JABUIW010000031.1:7291954-7353346 GCA_013363375.1 Menidia beryllina | reverse complement strand
GAAGGGAGTGCTGTTTGCGCGGCGCGCGCTGTAGCAACCGACCCCCCCCCCCCGCTCCTATCCAGCACCCCCCCCCCCCCCCCCGGCCGGCCTCTTCTCCAGCCTTCATTAAAGGTGCGTGCTGGTTCGTGCCTGGCTGGGCTGCACAAACATGTTGCTGGAAAATCTAATATTAGCTGGTGGTGTTTTGATTAGTTACTGAAGGGTTTGCTTCTTTACATTGCAGGGAAATGATTCTTCAGATTCTGTTATGTCACCTTAAATGATGTAACACATACAGAAGCTGCAAGTGACAAGCTTTTGACCATTAGAAATAATAAAGTCACAAAAAAATTTGACACGTAAAAGCAGTTCAAACTCCTAATTCTTCTCCTTTTGCTTACTAATCGAAACTAACTAAGTCTCTTCTCGGTTTGTTTCTGATGGCTGACATGCAGTCAGGTGTTCCAGCTCACGTGAGAGCCTGGCTTTAAACACTCTGCTGCCTCTCTTTACAGGCCTGTGCAAAGATCTGGGTGACGGGCCGGCGTCGGTGTGGCAGCCTGCTGTGAGGCGTGCGCACCTCCATTAGCACTGCCCAGAAACCCGTAAGGCGGGCGCCTCCAGGAGTTTTCACAGGGGCTGACATCCTCCTGACAAACTGTGAAATGCTGCAAACGGACTGGGCCAAACCGTCCCTCGGTGAGGAGAAGAAAGGGGCTTAGAGTGGGCACGGCTTCAGAAATCGCCGCTTTCTGACTGAAAACGATGCGGTTTAAGATCGTTTGGAGTCTCTGGCAGTGTCGGTAGACGTTTAAACTCAGGGGGCGAGCTGCGTCTTTCCTCCGGTTGGCTCACCTCGGCGTCTCTGCCCGAGACTTCCCCAGGTGGCGGAGGAGGCCCGCTTCTAATCGCAGCACTTAGCGGAGGGAGGATTTGTTGTTCTGTTTTAGAAAATAGCTGCAAAGAGCACAAATTAGTCCCCCCCCCACGACCCGGGAGTGAGGTCGACCTAGTTTTCTAACAATTGCTCATTTGTCCCGGCGGGGTGAGCTTTTCACTCCCTACCCTCGCCCTCTGAACTTTATTGTGTCCGCTTCAAAGTTACAATTAAAGAACAAGGGCGCTATATGTGAAAAGAGCTCATTAGAGCTTCATGCAGGGGATGTGAAGGAAGAACCCCAAACTCACCCCGATTAAAGCATGGACAAAAATAACCAGGCAACGGGGATGCAAATTTTTCTTTACCTTTTTCTCTCTATAAATTGGGAACTATGATTAATTCTGGCTCTCACCCAACAGCCAAACACTGTCAGGATTCACAGCATTCCTCTGAAGTTTCGACCCTTTCCAGTTTAGCCTCTCGGTGCCAGTGACCCCCCCCTCCCCCCCTCGGTATTCCTGGATCTGGTTTCCGTGACGAAGCGGGGGCCGTCTCGTGTGTCAGGCCGGGGTGAGGCCTGCATTCCTCAGATGACACCGGCCTGACGTCTCAGTGTCCACACCGCTAGCTGACACACAAACGCAGAGGAAGCCCAAAAAAAAGCCCTACCAATCCCCCCCACCCCACTGACCCCTGGAAGGTGCTGCACATCGCTGGGACTGGAAATCCATCTGGATCAATGAATTAGACCGGGCGGGACTCCGGCTGTCAGAAGTGATTGCTAAGGCCATTATTTTCTTCATTAAACCACTCAAACAGTCTGTTCTCACAGCTAAAACACATCACTTTATCAAGTATGGATAAAGCAAACTTGCATTGATTTCAGAATTCCGCTTATTCAACTTGATTTATAGTCAAGGAATATTAATCTGGAACATTTTAGCAGCTGCGTGCAAACAGGAGGGAAAACAAATTGTAAAATACCAAACAATACCCAGTAAAAGGCTGACCTTTTACTGCCTCGCTTTATTTCAAGCTAAGTCAATTAGCATTGTTTCCATTTTGTGGTTCAACTCTGTTACTTTGTCTGCAAACACGTGAGCTGCCAAGTCCTCCGGTGCCTTTTCAAGTCTCCTTAATGCGGATTTACATTAAATGAAAATGTCAGTTTCATCAATGTCTGGCTCTCTAATGAGCTCTGGTCTGCGCTGAGGACGGAGGAGCAAATTCACCTGAATGTCAGAGAATAATGAGGTGGAGCGGGCCGCCTGGAGCTGTCTAACAGGGTAACCAGACGACTGGGAGTCAGACAAGTGTTGAAGGTTGGAGGGTCATGTTGCACACACTGCAGTATCCGCTAATGGCAATATATTGCGTTATATTGTCCGCTCAGCAGAAGAGCTGCGGCGCGTCTGTGTCAGTGTGCCAGGAGGGACGGAGGAGGCCGGCAAAACAGCAGCAACCGCAGTTTATCCCAAAATGTGTGCGACGTCCACGGTGCACCTCGGGGAGGCGGTGCGACGTGAAGTGTGTGCCTTTCCCTCGCTTTTGTTTGTGCATTCCATGTGTTAACAGGGCGGCCGGCAGCTGTCCTTGAGTCTCTATTGACAGAGAGTGTGGGATCGGCGGGGTATTTTTATACATTAGCCTGTGTGACAGAGCAGGTGGAAGCTTTGTGGGCCGCAACAAGGTCGCAAAGAGAACGGGTTATGACGTTATGCCACAATCCGGCCGAGTGGGGAGAGCATCCCCTTGCAAACGTATAAGCCAGATCTTCAAGAGTCGGAAAGATATTGAACCCCTCCCCCCAAAAGAAAACAAAAAGGGATTAATTAAGCCAAGGAATGACACTGACGCAATCTCAAAACTCTGTTACACCTGAATGGACATGGCAGAAATAGCACAAAGCTAATTAGCGGCCTTATTAAGCACTGGGTGTTAACAGGTTAAGCTAGCAAAGCACATGGGCCTGGCCTTCTCGTTCTGTGCCTCGGATGCTGAATATAGTACAGGACAGACACTTACACCTCTTCTATCATCTGCTCAGACATGGTTTAAAAAGAAAACAGCATCCTTTTTTGCATAAAAAAGCTCTTTGTCACCCCGACACTTGCAGCTTGATAGCAGTTATCTGACTGTAATGATGGGGGATGAGTGAGGAGGCCAGTGAGGCAGAACAAAGCTGAAAGCACTTGGAAGCTGCTGTTTATTTCCCACCGTGGCCGGGCAGTCGGTGGACACGGTAACTGGTTTGAACAGGAATCGGGAAGGCATGTGAATGAGCTTAGCGGCACCTACTTGAGCTGCTCGCCTTCATGAAATCCTCAAGAAGCGTAATAGACTCAGCGACCCGCGGCTCGCAGCCCGGACGGATCCGGGGAGCAGACGCAGTAAATAAATGTTTTGTTCCCGGGATTACGAGAGCGTTCTGGAAAACGAGAAGTGGGTGCGTTTCAGTGAAAGCCAGAGTTACCGTGCTGGCAGTCAGCGTGTCTAAACAGAGACAGAGGGGTTATTGACCTCTGCAGGCCTTTGATCAATGCTGCCGCCGGCCCACACAGATGTGCTCTTGGAAGTGAATGAATGTGCTCAGCGCATCCAAAAATCTGAGAGGGGGAGCGATACCTTCCAGAGAAAGACTGGGATCATTTCAAAAGACATTCTTACTATCATTTTGGCATCAAAAAAGTATATTCAACTGGGTTTAAATTGCTTTGAACGTAATTCAGAACTGGACTTTGCTGTGTGCCCAGTGGCTGAGTGACAGCCCAGGAGACACAGGAACATCTGACATATATAAATACACACACATCCCTGTATTTGTGTAGTAGTTCACAAAGAGGCTCTGCACAGGGCCACGCTCCCCGTCAGCTCCCACATTGATTACATATTCAGAGAATGCAGTAAGGACAAAATACTGCACTGCTGTCCTTGGCTCTAACAACAACAAGATAACTTGTCCTGTAAGAAAGAACAAACTTTGCCGCATTGGCATGCCGGTGTGGGTCAACTAAAAAATGATACGAGATTCCACAGCTATCTCATTAGTCCCACTGACTCCGTCTAAAGTAAACCTGGGGACACACATTCTGGGGCACCGGAGAGCTGCCACGCACAACTCACAGCCACCAGCAGACCCACAAAAACAAAATAAAGACTCAATCTTAATGTACGTTTGAGCTCTTTCGGATCGGCGCCCCCCCCATTGAGAATGGCACAACACATGGAAAGCTGAAGAATCCACCTGGAGGAAATCCTGAGTTGAGAGGGTCAGCTATTGTGTTGCTTTCCTCGCCGCGTCCACGTCTTTGTTCCCATACGGGGCTAAAATCTGCAGCTGCCTTTTACCGCCTGACTTAAAGATGAGCATCGGACCTAGATCTCCGGCCCTGATTGGGCCCGTCTTTGTCTCTAATGCAGAAAACAAGCAGCGGGTCGGGCTCTTTGACAGCCTGTGACCGGGTCCGGACTCCAAACACACCACCAGCAGACATGTGGTCGCTCCTAAACAATAAAGATCAGAATCTGTCAAATGAGCTATGTGCTTCATTCTGGTGTCTGCAGCTATTACTGGGAGTTTAATTATTTTAGTCTACAAACAATAATAAAATCCAGCCTATTTATGATATCCTCAGCAGTTAATCAGGTAAAAAATGCATTATTCTTTCTCCTTTACTGTATTATAATGCCATAGTAACTCCAACATATAGCAAATCTTATGGTATGTTATTACAGCTGATAATCTCAATAAAAATCTTAATATGTGTGTGTGTTTTTTTTCTTTTTCCCACGGCTCAAACCGCAGCAAACCCTTCATGTGGATGCAGCAGTGGACCTGAACCCGTCCCGGACACAAAGAGCTCCCTCTGCTCCGTCACTGGGGCTGATCGTAGCAGGTTCGCTCCTGGGAACGGAGCCAACTGTCCGGCCCAATGAAACCCGCTCAATCTTGCTCAAACAAAGGCCTCAAAGAGGTACGGCGCAGTCATCACAAAGTTACGCAACATCATATAAAGATCAATTCATGGGAGCCCGAAGCGAAAACAAGGGGGGGAAAAGGAGTGGGCTGGATAAAGAGGGACAGGCCAATCACTTGCTTGGTGGCCTAAACGATCCCAAAGCGCTCGGCTCCAGCCTCCACCCCTCCTGCTTTTGTCCAATTAGCTTGACATAAATTAAAGGCAAACGCTGGTGGAGAGTTGCTAATGAAATCCCCGAGAGTCACACAATGGAAGAAAAGAACACCGGCTTCCTCCGCGGACTGGTTCAATACCGTTTGGAGAGTGTGCCTGTTAGCTTTGTCTCCTAAAGTGTGGGGCCATTAATCCTCAAACTCCCCTCTGCGAATCTGAAATATTTATGGAATTCAATATTCAATCTTTAACACTGCTGCCTTCTCCCGCTGGCCTTGTGCAAAACATAACTCCAGCATTTCAATGCTAGCCTCGCTTCTGGTTGCTAGGAGACAACCAGAGAGCGCCTTCCTCCCAGTGAGGGCAGCGCTCACACAAGAGTTCTCGTTTCAAGCCCTGGAGGCCACAAACACGCCGGCACTGGCCCGGAGGGAGGCGGCAGCCTGTTACATGCACAGTCCTGTGTTCGTCTGGTGGGGGGGGCGAGTCGTCGCTGCTGTTGTGAGATCACAGAGGGATGTTTTCAGATGGGCGCCGCTTTAGGCGCTGGGAGCGTAGGTTTTCTCTGGCTTTATTCACAGAAAACAGACTATTTCTGAACATGAAACAAACAGAAAAACAAAAAAAACACACCCAACTAGGTCAAAATATGACTTAAATATGTCAAGAAAGTATAGTCAGGGTGTAATACAGATTAATTATTATTGTCAAACATGAACAACGAGGCCATTAGAGTAAAAAAAAAAGATCTGAAAAGAACCGATGAGACACAGATGGCTGAAAATGTTAAGTATGTGATCAATATGCTGCTAAAAAAAGCAACACCAATGTGTGCGAGTTAGCGTCTAGAGTCTGTCAGATTTTGGGTCTCAGGGAGGATGAAACGCACTGCTGTGATGTACGTGGAGCTTTTCTGACAAAACAAAAGTAGACTGCACAGAAAGATTCCGTTTAAATGAGCTGCTTTTAGGAGCGGCCCTGGCAGAGCGGCGGCCCCGGGTTGGGATAGTTCCCAGAGGGTCTCAGGGCTGCTGGATTATCAGCATATGAACAGCGTGTTCCCCTCAGAGCCGGGAGCCCGCCAGCAGCACAGCCTTTGTCAGCTCCTGAACAACACTGTCATCTGTGCTCATTCATGGATTGCCATCACAGTGGGGGGGGGGGGCTGCTCCTGCCCGGGTTTAGGTGCGACTCCTCGCCTTCTCATCTCAAAGGCTGTGCTGTAGATCCCTCAGTCTATACCAGACAATGGCAGACAGTGTTGTCTCTGTGGGCCCGGAGGGGGCAGGTCGGGGGGGTTTGGGGCTGATGATGTACCTGGTGAGGTGCTGGTTAAAGTCACACCAGCAACAAAGACATGAGAGCGAAAGGCCGACTGCTTCCTCAGGAAGGCATCATGAGAGCCAAGAGCCTCGCTGGGAGTTTTCTTATTTCCATCATACGCTCGGTACTGTAACGCACTGGTGTTCTGAGCTCACCGAGACTTGAATGGGAGCTTCCTGTTTACTGAGTTGCCTTATGATCCCACCCAAGGCCTTTGGCTTCACTCTGACTGAAAGAGGCCTCCACTCCAGACGGACAGGGATTCCAGGCCATATCCTCAGGATGTTTTACAAAACACACATAGTACAACATTGTGGTCTTTTGGGGCTTTGGCCACTTGTTGCAGTTTTCTCTTTCCTTAGTTACCTGGAAAACTATTGCAAATCTTTTTCGCCCGCTATTCAATATCCTTAGAATGATCCCTGGCTTCATGCAGGCTTAACATGCATGAAGAACACTGCAGACCTCGATCGATACGTGCAATTTAATGCAATAACAATTGTCATTGACATGCAGAAGCAGGCCGGCGAAGCCAAGTGTAAAGCATTAACTATATCCAGCACACGCAGACACACTTGCCATAAAAACTCTGCCGTCAGATGCAAATGTCAGTGACCGGCCCCCGCAGCCCCTCAGGAACGTGTCCAGGGCTGTGGGACGAGTTCCAGCCCAGCATTCAAGCAACCACCGTCCTACTTATCAAGGAACCAAAAGCATTTTCCCAGCGTAAATGTGTAATAAACAGCATGCTCCTTTAAAATTGATAATCAAAGTTCAACGAAACAATATTCAGATGCTAAATGTTGTATTTTTAATCAGAAACTAAAGAATTTAAAGGCCTTGTGTATCAAATTAAATCACACATTTGCTTAAGTACAACTAGAGCTGGTGCAGTTTGGCCCAAACTGCTCCCACCACGCCGACACTATAATCGATGTGATTTTAAGTGATTCCGACAAGCATGAAGCTGCTTGTAACAGGGAGTCATTGTGTTGGGTCTGGGACACACTTGCTGCTTGATTTAAAGCGCTTGAGCTTAGAAGGAGGCACGCACGAACGGGGCGCATCTCTCCCCGCTAAAGCAGCCGAGTGGCCCTCGTTTAGCCCGGTAACGAAACGGCCGGGGCTTCACACAGTGCGGGATGAAGACCCAAAGGAGGGTGTCGGCAGCCCCTGGAGGCGGTCACGCTGCAAACACAAAGTCGGCGCCTCGAATGGCGTTTATTTATGCAATTAGTCAAACTGGTTATGAACTTCCCAGGACTTGAATTGGCCTAATCGGTTCAGTCAATCGGGCGGCACGGTGGTGTGGTGGTTAGCACTGTCCCAGCAAGAGGGTTCTGGGTTCGAATCCCGGGGGAACCAGGGCCCTTCTGGGTGGAGTTTGCATGTTCTCCCTGTGTCTGCGTGGGTTCTCTCCGGGTTCTCCGGCTTCCTCCCACAGTCCAAAAAACCTGCATGTTAGGCTGATTGGAGATTGGGGAAATTGCCCTTAGGAGTGAATGTGAGTGTGAGTGGTTGTTTGTCCTTGTGTGTGGCCCTGCGATGGACTGGCGGACTGTCCAGGGTGTACCCTGCCTCTCGCAGCTGGATGGATGGTTCAGTCAATCACAAACGCTGGGCCTCACTTATGGGATGCTACCCGTCATCAGCTGTCACCCGAGGACACGGACATAAAGGCAGGTTTACTTTGGGTTAGGTGGAACATTAGAAAACACGACTCAGCTTAGTATGAGGAACATTTATGGTTTATCTTTTTTTTTTTTATCTAAAAAGAAGCAGCCACGTGGCCTCCCTCTTCCGATGCTAACAGTGCAAACAGAAAGAGCAGGCACGAGGCTTTTCGTGAATGATACAGCCTGAAAGTTTGGAGAGAATGTTTGTTTTTCAGAAACCGGAAGAACAAGAAAGCATCCCGGTGGAAGCCCGGCCATGTCAGGTTCGCAGGTTCGCTCTCACACCGGCTTTTGACTCCCTCCAGTCAAACAAACTGAAGGAGCTCAGCATGAGTCTGAATGAGAAAGACTTTTCCCTTTTAAACTGATCAGCGAGTCTGTTGCAAACAGATGATCCCCACTGTACGGAGAATGATGACCTCATGCAGCTGACAGCCAATCCTGTATCCTCTTCAACCTAAACAACAGTCTGACTAACTACGGTGAAAATATGTGGGGATGTTTTTGTTTAAACAGTCACTAAATTTAACATAAGGTAGTGAAAGTGGCAAATGAGGAAAGACCTGTAACCTGTGGGGAGGTTACACTTCCTTTTACACTCACTCCACATGTACCGTGTCGTTCTTTTTCTTTAAGGCAGCAGAAACTGGATGGATGCTCCCACCACCCTTTCTGCATGCCTGTGGACTCTTTGAGTAAACACTCCAGACTCTACTACAAGTATCTGACTAATCCATGGTAAGTATTACAACCACTTATTCCTGAAACATCCCCCCATCAGCAAGCTGTAACGGTGAGAACTGACTAAATTAGCTTTTCGGTTAATGAAACTAAAAACATAATTCTGTCATTTCGGCCAATTCTGGAAAGCTCCTCAAGGATTTGTGCTCAATGTGTTGCATTGTACATCGCTCCTAATAACCTTAATCAGAATTTTCCTCTCACAAAGGGGTGGGTGCAGCATTTGAACACGGTTGGTTTACTTATTGGGGAGGTAATCAAATGACTCAATCGCAAACATCCAAATAGCCCTTTAAGAAGACTGTGCATTCATTAGCCTTTGGAAAGGGCCGGCTCTCTGGTGTTACGTAAGCCCTACTTTTCAGGCTTGGTCTTTGCCAGAGCGAGGCTGCACAATACATGAGGAGGTCTGCATGCTAATCGCAGCAGGGATGATTAATGAAAAGCGGTGGCTCTCAACCGGGCCGGGCAAAGTGTGAAGGAAAGCGTAGGGCCATCCGGGAAAAAGCCAGGCAGCGGACGGCTGCTAGAGGTCAGCCAAGGCAAGAGTCAATTAGCCCGGTCAATGTCTGAGCTGCTGATGAGCTAAAGGTACTGAAAAAATCATGCTCAACCCCACAGTGACACCGCAACTCAGTCCAGAGCAAACCGAGGGCTGGAGCGGGGCGAGAAAGGCTGGTGTCGACTGTGCTGCTCGTGTTGCATCACGGCCGTTCATGTTTCCACAAACCTCTCCCAGCGGACACATCCTAAAAATTCCAGGCGGAAGACGCGAGCTCTCTGGTTCAGGACTGGGCCTGAACCGGCCCAATAAGCTACGCTCCCAGCAGATAATTGAAGGTTCGGCTCGGGCCAGCTGAGATAATTACGCCGCGGCTTCCCGAAAGCAGGAAGTGGCGACAGACCGGCAAACATTCCGAGAACGGGATGAAGCCCCGGCGGTGGCAGTAGGGTGGCGTGTTAGGAGGCCCGGCGGAGCGGGGAGCGTGACGGGCCACAGGTTAAGCTAACCCTCGGGGAGCGTTTCCACAGATAAGGCTGGAAGGAGATGGATATAGAGCAGCCGCTTGCTCCGCCGCACACAGGAAGTGGAACAACAGCGTTCCTAATCACTGGTTTTTGGGGGGAAGGGGGGGGGGGGGCGCCCGCCATCGCTGGTCTACCTGCGGGCACTAACTCAAAGACTGCTGCTGCAGCAGCAGCAGCTTCCACCTCCGACGGCAGCATCCATTAGCACAGACAGCTGTTTCTGCTCCTGTTCCAGTGAATCACTTCTGACACGACAAGCACCGACCTGCCCCCCCACCAGCCAGATGCTGCCAAACCACCGGTGGCAATTAGGCTCCAAAAAACATTGTTCTCTTTATTTAAATGAGCCATTCGCACTTGTGGTTCCTGCCCCAGAGGGGGAGTTGAACCTTCCCCGCAAACAATAGGCTAACGTCACCGCGCCAATATTTCTGGCTCCAAATGTGACAAAAAACGAAATAAATAAAAGCACCAAGAAGGGATCGAGTGCCCGTGTTTTCGCTCTTTAAGAGAAAAAGACCAGAGTGGACAGAATGTGTCAAATGTGTGAAATAAAACACCCAGATCATAAAAGCAAGGTGAACAGAAAAATGTAATAAATAAAAAAAAATCAAGGAGAGCATCTCGGTTACAGTGCAGGTAAGACGTGAGCGGGGGGGGGCCGGCAGAGCCTCAGCGATAAATATTTCAAAGCTGGTGCAGCTGGAGCTGCCAGGGAGGGAGTGTTGATGATGCTGCTGCTGTAAAAGAGACAAATACTGGCTGGCCCCTTGACGCCGGGAGCAGATTAGATACTCATGATATGTCAATAGTGGTAAATGACCAAATGAAAACATAGAAATTCACTACACGCTGGTTTATGCTGCGTCAGATAAAAGGTGAGAAGGATACTAATGTAAATAAATAAGGATTAAAGGTCTCAGCCAGTTTCCTCCTAAATACTCCACATCTTTGTCAACTCTTCTACTCAACTACTCGTCATAAAGAAAAGAAAATGGTTCATTCTGTCACTTTGCTTATTTCCTGGATTCTGACCGTCATCGTCCACGGCTCAAAATAACGTCAACACCCATTAGCTGCGTGGCCGGGGCCCGTTTTGGGATTTAGACATTTCTAATCGCGCAAATTAATCAGCTCTGCATCTGATCCACGTCACGTCTGAGCAGTTTGCCACGAGGAAGGATTACACAGCAGCTTATGCAGCAGGGTGAGCCGGCACCGTCTGGAGCTGGGGCTGAGGCAAGTTTACTCAAAGGACTGGTGCTTGTTTACCACGCGGATAATTCAAACATCTGACACCCCCCCTCCCGCACAGAGCAACGCAAAGCCCAAAATTTAACTTCAGGGTCCATTTCACAACAGTTAAAACCTCTAGTTTAGATGACTTGTGTCACAAAAGATTTCAGGACCTCTGACAAAACTTTTAAAGCTTGCTCCACTCGTGCTTAAACCTTAAATGTGACATACATGTCACATATGTCTGGGGCTTCGTTAGCTACAGGCTGCGGGGGCTCGGTGGCATGAGCTCCGCTGCCTTTTGCTGCGAGGGCCGGAGGAATTCCTGGAGCCCTGGCTGCCGAGATGTTTTGCTTTGCTTAAAAAAAGAAAATAAAATGTCCCAAGGAATGCCATCGCTGGGAACTTCCACGACCCTGAAGGCAACGTCCAAGACTATCTAGCAGATAAAAACTGTGAGGGCAGAGTGACCGGATCAGAAACAGAAGCGTATGCTGAGATAGAAGGAACCTGGAGCGGGACCATCTGATGGAAAGCAGAAAAACGGGGCTGCGTAAGCAGCTCCGAGGCCAGCACGGGGCGAGCCGTTTGGGCTGTGTTGGTTTCATCTGGCTCTCTATTGTTGGAGCAGGAAAACGGTTCAGTTCAAGGAAATCGGGGAGATTGTTTTTGCAACGCAAACACTTTCTGCACATGCACCTCCAGAGGGGTTTTCTACCTTAAACTCTTCTGTTCTCAGTATTAAAATGGGTCACGGTTCTGGCAGGCTCTTTTGTCCCACAGGACCTGAAACGTTACATGGAAGAAACACAAAGAGGAGCCGGATACGCGGTGCATCCATCTGCAAAAGATGAGCTCATTTTCACTTCTACAAGCAGGTTTTCTACAGCCTGAAAACCAAAACTGAGTGGGAGCTTTGGCTCAGGTCCTCCAGAATCCTTCTGTTGTGGGCACAAAAGAGCAGCACACCGTCTCTCAAACTCTGCTCGGAAAAAACTATCCAAAAGATAACTATCTGAGCACACCAGGCCGCATTCAAATCTGCCTGAGAGTAAGTCCCCTGGTGCACTCATCACCTGGGATACAACACAGAGTCACAATGCCGGTAAAGCTCATCGACATGTTGCTATCATCCCCTTCCTCTGACCTTCCCGCATCTCCCCGCTGCCTTTAACACAAACTAAACAGGATTGGTCTCTTGGTTATTAGATTTTAGGGAGGAACCGCAGTACAGGACTACACAAACATTCTGCTGAGTGGGGGGGGGGCGGCTCCTGGACCCAGAAGGTTTACTGGCTCTTAGTCAGGTATGACATCAGACTTTTATCTGCCCGGTCATTTGTAAAACAACTACCAAAGCTTTCCCGCTGCAGCATGAGTCTAAATGGATGACTCCAGGTGAAAGGTGTCCACCACCTTCTCAGAAAAGAAGACGTTTTGTTTTTTGTCCCTTTAAGCGGTGAACATGTCGATGACACCACACTGTGTGTGACCACGACAGCATGTTAGCCCTGCACAGGCTAAATATACTCCATGGTTTGGAGCTTTGCAAAATTAGGAAGCATTGAGTTAGCAGGAAAAATAACAGTTATAAGGGGGGCGGGGGGGCTACTGAAGTCTGTCCTACTTTTTCAGTCAAGAGAGTTTTTAAATAGATGCTCGCATGCCCGTGAAGCCCTTAAGAAAATAGGAAACATCACACAAAAAAAGAAGAAGAAACACACGGGAAAAAATAGAAAAGGCTGCTCTGAGGTGAGTGAGGCTCCAAGACTTTCTTCCTGCTCGGGTTCACAAGGCATCTTGACGCGCTTCCTCTTCCTGAATGTACTGAGCAGGATGCTGAGCAGCAGGCCACTTTGGCATCAGTGGTTTTCCTTCAAAAGCCCCATTACGGCTGATCACCAGCCACAGCCACAATTAATCAGAGAAACACCTGATTGGGATCGAACACGTTAAAAAACAAAAAAACAGAAAACCAACCTAGTTTTATTTGAAACAGCATCTCATTTTTATAGGACAGATCTGTAATATCCATATTTTGTTTCTGGTTTACAGAAACAAGGCTGTGTCCAGTGCTTATTGCTGCTGTCGTCCACCATAAAATACGCTCTCTACTGTTATCTTACGCTGTAAATAAAGCCCAGCGCTCTTTGTCTTATCGGCCTCCTACTGTCTCCTCATGAGGTCACTGCAATCCTGCTCTGATCTCCTGCCCTGGTCCAGAATGTGTGGAAACAATGCAAAGCAGGCCGGGGTCAGCGCCGCCGGGGCCGGCTGTTTGTGGCCTTTAGCTCGGCCACCTGGCCAGAGGAGCGCTCAGGCGCCTGTCCTGCTTCCAGCTTCTAGCTGAAAATAAAACAGAGAGGTGACGGCCGACCTATCAACGGTGCACCCCGCAGAGCAAAGCATGCGCCTATTTTTGATCCTCTGGAGCTAAAGACGGGCACTTTGATCACCAGGCAGAATTTTCTCATGTCCTATTTAATGATTATTACTTATTACTCAGTATTTCTATTTTTAATCCAACCAGGAAAGAGCATAAAATCTCCAACTCTTAGTCCTCAGATCTACATCCAAACTGTAATTTTTTTGAGGAGTTCCTACTAAAATCAACTCAACTTCATGATGAATAAAAAGAAAGAAAACACAATGATGAAGATATTCCTCTGCAAGACAAGACAAGAAAAGAGTTCTGACGTACTGAATGTAGCTCCCATAAAACTGTGCTTTAGACCAAGCAGAATTCAGAATAAACAGGACAACTGTGGAACCTAAAGTGGCAAAAATCACGGAATAAATGGAACAATTAGCATAGCTGGCTCCATTTCTGCTGGGAGCAGCACCACGTGGTCTGCTTTGGGTCATAAATAACTGACTTTAGTCATGAAAGAGATATTAAAGATCAAATAATCACATGTCATCTTCATTTACATCACTGGCAATTAAAAAGGAGCAGCGCTGCCTTGTAGGGAAAAAAAGGCCTCATTGCCATCCCCTTTAAGAGCAGCCTGTCGTGTTTGTGGGCTGGGGACAACAACAAAAAAAGACCCACAAATAGTTGGGAAAAAAGTGTTCGGCTATCTAAACTCTTATGAGGCCTCAGTCTGAGGCAGCGGGTCAAACCCCACTGTGGTGAGTCTTGAGATAAAGACAGATCCCTGCATCCGCTAGCTAATCCTGACTGAGAGGTCCTGCCAACACCGTTGGGATAAACCCGTTTGAGCCACCACAGTCACTTAGTACATGCGCATAAATACGCACGATCACAGGTGGGAAAGAAATCTGTGGAATGATGTCAGTTTATTGTGGTGGCTGCTACGCATGCTAACAGAAAGCTGCGGATGTGTTCACTGTTCTGGTTCACCCGGGTCTTCAACCACCCCCCACATCCAAGAGACTCAAATCAGCAAATCAGAGGCTGATGGTTCGGCTCCAGACTCCCGAAGTAACAGAGATACACGGGCTCGATTTGCCTAATCTTCCAGAAAGAGATGTCTTATTTAAGCGTTCTTATCTGAAACCTCTCCAACTTCACTTCCCTCCACATAATGGAGATACCTCAGAAACCACATTCAGCACCGGCCTCCTTCTTTAAGGTGGGCTGAGACCACGAGGAGGGTTAGATGACCATGGTTCTGCCAAACTACCAGGAGAACAGAATCCTGGTTTCAGATTAGCAGAGAGACATTTACGTGGGAAATTAAACAATGACACAGCACTTTAAACCATGTATCTCCCCTTTAAGAGATTAAATTAATACAAATATTTCTATATAATCATCAATAAAACATTCTTTGCTGGACCCCCATCATAAAAATGAACTGCTACTGGTATCAGGATAATTCATTATTCAAACTGGGGCCATCCTGGCATCCCTCTTCACCTGTTTAAATCCTGCCTGCCATTAGGCTATAAAGACCTCGTTAACAGGCCACCAATCTGCCCATAATTGTCCTGACCGGTGCTCTACTGACCATCGCCGGAGCTCCATTCGCTTGCAGGCGCCAAAAAGAAAAAAAACTATTTCACTTTTTACAGCAAAGGACGGATTCATATGTGGTCGACCAAAAATGCAAATCACGACTGTGCACGCTCGGAGGCGCGTGCATGCGTGGTTTCAGAGGGGGATAGCCAAGGAACTGGTGCACCAAACATAAAGGAACCAGAGCTGGGCTAAAACAAAAGGCCACTTTTTTTTTATGGACTCGTTGTCCTTTTGCATTCAAACCGTCTGCAGTGCACGGAAAGCTTTGCAGTCTGACCACATTCCCGGACATCCTTAAGGAAAATAAGTTTAAAAAAACACATTTTAGGGACACTGTTAACGTGCACTGAAGGCTTAACTTTTAACAAAAGAGAAACAATGGGGAGGAGCAGAATTGTTTAAGGACCGTGCACCTTTTTTCTTTTTTTTAATTAGCAGCTGGCTACGTTTAGCATCATTTATGCATTTTCTTTTCTTTCTTGTTTTTAATGCACACGCAAAAGGTGGTAGCCGTTTGCAGGCTGGTGCACAGACACTAAACCCTGAGGGGCTTATGGGGGGCTGGAGCGCAGAGGGACCGGCTGCAGGCACCAGTTGAGCCCCGAAAACTGCTCAGCTGTGGCGGGCCGGGACGGTGCAACAAGCCCGCTCCGACCCGGCGGAAATAACCCACTTCCACAGTACAAATACCACCAGTAGCCAAATGTAACAAACCGTTCCTCTGACCTGTTGCGTCCTCTCAGCCGGATTCATCATCACAGCCTGCCGAAAGCTGTTATCCACATAAGACGCCATTGTTTTCCGAGGAGCCGTCTGGAAGATGCTCAGTTTTCTATCCTAAAAAAAATGTTTAGAGATATCCAGCGGCTGGGGTATAAACAAAAGAACTCCCTCCCTTTTTTTCTTTCTCGCGTTGCTTAATTCTTGTTGGCCGTGGTCCGAAGCTAGCGGATAAGCTGGGAGTGGTGCCCGGAGCCAGGCCACGACCGGAGCCAGGCAGGCGAGGGGCTCCCCGGGGGTCGCTGTCCCTCCGCCGGCCAACCGAAACCGGGCCCCGCGCGGAGGAAACTTCGTCAAAAAAAAAAAATTAGCTCGAGCAATATTCGTTGAGTTATTTCCTAACTGTGAAAGGTGACGTCCCCTTGTTCACGCCAGTGTTAGGTAAAGCCGTTCCGTGGGTCTTCGGCATAGCGACGGGAAGAAATTCCATGTAGGACCCAGCAGTGGAAAAAGTGAGCTGAAGGCTAGCCCGTGAACAGCAACCCGGCGTCCATTATCGGAGCTCTGCCCTCACAAAGTCACAGAGAACACTCATTTTGGGAGTGTTTCACGGCTCTAGAAGTGCGGACTGCTCCACTGCCGCTGCCTTGCTCTGTTGTGTGCCACCACCATGGTGACTGACACAATAATCCCAAAGCCGGAGTGAATTAGCAGTAGCGCTTCCTGTTCAGGTTTTCAAATTAAACCGGTGTAAGCGTCAACTTTGAAATCCATGTAAACGATCAGGAGGTGTCAACGGATCGTCTTTATTTGGGTCTAATTGTGGAACAGACGTTATTTCAGCTGTCAATAATGTTATAAATGCAGCACTTTAATGTGCCCCTTTCTTTGGTAATGTCACCGTGTATCTTTTCCGTAGATTTTATTAGTATAAATGTCTTCGTACTTACTTTTCCTGAGGACACAACGTTTCCTTTCTGGTGTTTCAGCTCATATTTAATATTACATTTGTTGGAATTTGTTTTTTTGTTGGAAATGGTGCATTTGTTTTCAAACAAAACTTGAGCTCTGCTCTGTTATTTTGAAAGTGATATGATTTAATTTTATTTCCAGTCGTTGTTGTTTATTTTTTACTTGACAGATTAAGATTTAAGGAGCAGGCTTGTTATGGGCGAGTCTATTCAACAAAGAACGGAATGAGGGTTTTGATTTGCAAAAGCGATGCTGTGGCGCCACCTAGTGACCTCATAGGGAATTACATTTATCCTTAGACTCGTTTTTAGGGAAGGAAATTAATGAAGCAATTTTCCTTTAACATTTCATAAGGAAAGCATGCATTATCTAAAATTATTTTCATGAATCGTGTTTCCAGTCCTTCTTCTTTGATTCCCATTGAATATATGAATTAATTTTAGGTATGGTTTTATTAAGTGGGCATGACTCAATAGCTGAACCCTCCCCTGTTTGTTAAATGTAACAACGTTCAACGACACCATGACAACCGGTGGTTGCATTACATGCAGACATGACCCCATAGACAGAGCAGACCGCTTGGTAGCAATCCACGGGGTCCAGCCTGCAACAGCGCAAACATAGGAGTGTAAACATGACGCATAGACGTGGTGCAGCATCAGACAGGCCGCCCTGTGGGAAGAGGATGATTTTTACAGGTAGGAAAAGCAATTATTTAACTGAGGGAAATGCTGTGAGGTAACAAAGCAAAGGTGTTTCTACAAGATGATAAGAAACTGTCTGTTGCCTGGCAGCTTTTTATTCATTGCGCATCAAACCCTAAAGGTCTGCCCAGTTTATCTACTAGGAAACAATTATTTGCTGCCCTGTAGATAAACCTGTAAGTGGAGATGTTCTGGCTCCGTAACCCAAAAAAGCAGTCTGACATACAGTAGACATCCACTTTTCAAAGATAATGGTTGGAAAATTCATTCTGAATACAGATTTGTGCATTCCTTATTGTTAATCTATTCCAACAAATCATTTATATTTGGGATGACATGAACCTGAACATGAAAACTGAAGCATCTCTTCTCTTTAAGAATTCAACAAGGACCCCACGTATGGAGCTGTAGGCTCATGTTATCGCTCCTGGGAGCCCATTATAAAGGTGTATCTAGCCTGGAACCATTCAGTAACAGCTATAGAAAAATGATGAGGAAATAGTTTTTATAAAGAAAAAAAAAACTGCAGGTGTGGCCCAGAATGCAAAAAGAAGGATTTTTACCGGTGGGAGCGGCTTGGACGCTGTATGATCATATGGTCTCAATCAACTTAACCAAATAGCACAACAAGCATTCCTCCTAAATCCCCCTACACCTCACAGAGGAGGACTCGGATGGATTTCTTTATTGTTTCTGTCTTCTCTTTTCTCCCGTGTCTTGATACTGATCAGGTCCAGATGGAATTGGGGACTATAGGCCGAGATCACATGATTTCTCCCGATACGTGGGCGTGGGCGCCCCATCTGCCGGGGCCACAGGTGACCTCGGTTATTTGTGCAGGGCCGCACCCCGGGCTCCACCACCCATGCCCAGGCAGAGCTATGTGGGCGAGGTGGGCTGGGGATGGCAGTACAACCAGCTCCTGAACGGCCAAACCCTGCACAGCGATCAGCAAATTAAGGTAGGAATAAAAACTGACCTGCGTGGATGCCGAAGCGAATGTCGTCTTTAGTTACTGTGGTACAGAGTCATACACAGTTTGACTTTTAGAAACAGATGCCGATGATGAAACCTAAAGCAACTCAGTCGGCCCTGAAATAAACAGTCATTGCAAACTGCCTGTAAATGAAGCATTTTCCAAAACTCAGTCACATTTATCAGTAAGATACAATACGTATGTGGTATCATGCTCAATTATCTCCTAATGCGATGCACTGTGAGCAGCTAGAGTGACTAACACTGAACTCTTTGTCTTGTTCCTGACAGAAAACAGAATTACGAGAAGCACTTGAGGACAGAGTCACCCAAAGGTTTCAGAACGACGAGTAAGATAAAACCTGAAACCCCTCCTTGAAACGTATCGAGTATCTTTTTTTTTTTTCAGATTCCCATTACATCCGTGCACTGGGCCAAATGGGAACATCTCAGGTTTGCGCAGTGTTGAGCCAGCGCATTGTAAGCTGTCTGCTTCCCCATCCATAATGCAACACTTCCACTTTAACAGGAACACACAGTGCCTCAAGCTGTGAATAAGAAATCCAGCAGACTGACTTAGAAACACAACCAACCAAAACAGTTTACTGACCGGAACACCTGGAAAGTTTATTCTGTACCTCTACATTTTTTTTTGACAAAATACCCTCAGTGTCATTATTTCCACTGCCTCTTTGCTCGTGAACGTAAATCCTCAGAAGTCTCGAAGGATATCATTATCTGTGTTGGCTTCAGGTTTTAATGAAAGGAGACAAATACACAAAAGATTGGATGCATAAAGTCAGAAAAAAATTAAAAAATTATTTGTATAAGCTCGCGTGTGCTCTGGTATTTGTAGTGAAATGTGACAGAAATCTGAGTGAAGGGTCACACATTTCCACTAAATTCAAACTTCCATCTCTGTGGAGAATGGGGGGAAACATGGAGAAAAGGCTTCGTGAGTTCAGCTCAAGCTCTACGGATTACCAAGACCTGGATGACTGAGATTCTACACACCAACACCTACTGCGGGCGTTCCGGTTTGTGCTGGTGGAGAGATGGGGAGCCAAATGTGGAACAGCAGCTAATCCAGGAAAGCTTTAGCGAAGCCATGAAAACAGAACTAAATACAAAACAAACCAAAGAGCCACGGGAAATATCCACAGTGACATAATGCACGTGACTAAGACCGAGTTTAAGACGGGTTTAGAGGTCATGTTGATGACCACCATGGAGATGAAACTGAGGATAAAATAAAAGCACACGTCTGAAAGCATAGACAAAGTAAGCTTTATCGGCACAGAACAAAAGAACGATAGAAGAGAAAAGACAGCAGGAACTGAAAAGACAAGAAAATCAAAGCAGATAAACCCAAAAGAGTCCTGACGAACATTTTAAAAAGAAAAAGTCAATCAAGGCTCAGCCGATGTGGAGCTTCCAGCTCTCGCTGCTGCACTCAGAGCTCCAGCCCTCTTCTCCCCGTTGGGGAGTGAACCGGCAGTTGGTTCCCCGGCCACCGCCACTGCATTTGTTATGAGAGACACACTGTGCAGAAAATAATGGGAAAAAATCCATAACGCTCATTTGTTTCTGATTGGATCCCATGTGAACGCTTTCGAGAAAAAATATCTGTCCAGTGTCTTTTCTAAAGCTTTTCAAACCAGAAGCAGTGGCTTATTTTGAATTAGTCATCGTTGTCCTTTACTCTGCACGTTTATTTTCCAGACCACTTTTAGGGTGAGAACTTTCAATCCTTTTGCATTTTCTTATTTGTGTTTTTGTTGATTCTCAGAAACCCCAATCATCGTGAACCTACGTTCACAAATAGAGGGCAGCTGAACCTCTTTTGTTTTTTTTTAAAAAGTTGCCTTGAATTTAAACACTAAGGACAGCACACATTAATCTTTGTCTCTCACTTTCATCCAAATCCCTTGTTCTTGCCAAATTATACATGTTATAGCAAAAAAAAAGACAAAGGGAGCAGCGAACAGCTGCAGATATGTGGACAGATGGGGATGAGCACAACACAAAAATCTGACTGATGGAGGACATTGTTAATCACAACAACATGCAGCTGGGGAAAGACTAATATTCTGATATGCAAAAGGTGGCCTGAGACTCAACAGACAAACGTGAATATATATATTATTCCAAGTTTGTATCTAAAATATTAAACTCTTTACAGAGTATGTGAGGGAGGATCTTTCAGAAAACTCATACACTCACTAAAATACACTCACTTTCTCACTTGTTTTATCACATTCATATTCCCTAAGAAGTGTCCAATTTCAATTAAAAACACTACTAAATTAATATAATTACATAAGTGGCATGTCAGCATTATCCAAATCTGTTCATGGGAAAGTTACAAAAACCCATGCATAAAGTCAAGTTCATGTGAGTTATTTCGAAGCCAAATACCATATTTCCCATGAGACTAACAAAAAAAAGTATTGTAGGAAACAACATGTCAACATGCACGGTGTTGCATGTTGACAACCGCTTTCCTTTTAAAAAGCTGATACACACAAAGTGTGTTTGAAAGGATGTGATGATGAATTATTAAGCGATTATGGAACGGAGGTGGCCTCATTAAACAACTGGGGCATATGCACAGTCATTACGGAGCCAAGAGTCCAGACGAGCACTGGTTAGTCTCCAAGAAAAACTGTCAGAGCTCTAATTTTCTTTTCGGTGACATTCTGGGAAGCCGCTGGATCTGTATCTTAACAGATCTGTGAGCTGGGTCAAAGGTCACAAGAAATCCAGTGAGACGCTCTCACAAAACGTTCAGCAATCTCCAGATCTAATCTAACCCCCCCATCTCATTTCATAATGTCTTTTTCATCCGGAGAGACTGCAGAGAGCTTCTAAAGATAGACTAAAAATAGAGGATATTCCGAGAAAACTCTTGAAGGTGTCCATATTTCCTTAACGCTGTTTATGTTACTGACTGCACAGTCACTTTCAGCCTCTGGGACTTTTACAGATTTTTTCAGTTGATTTCCTTACTTTAAATTCCTTTAATCTGTAAAGATATGTCTCGAAACAAAAAAATGATTAGGTGGAATCTTTTAAAGCTAAAAGTAAATATTCAGGATGACAGTAGATAAATGCAATTTCACAGCAAATGATGATTCTCAACCCAAGTGCGTGACATTAAAAGGTAGAAGAACATGAACTGGTTCAGAATAACGCGCCCTGCGGGGGGGCCTGAAGGCCAGCCACGTCAGGCTCGCCTGATTGATGTCCTTCAGTGCTTCGGTGTGTGGGCTGTAATGCGTCTATGTTTTGTTTCCCCTCAGAAAGAACACGGTAGGTGACTCACAAGACGTCAACACCAGGTTTCAACTGAAATAGTCAGAGCTGACAGCAGATGGCATTCTGCCACCCTCAGCGGACGCACCTGACTGCTAATGAGACCTGTCGAGTTTGATTAAAGATCTTTTAATCAGTATAAAAAACACGGCTTCAGCTTTTCTTACTGCCCCGAAGCCTGAATAATTCCATTTAAAAAATAAATGACTTGTTATTCACATCAAATAGACTCAGGATGCTCTTTCTGAAATGCTCTTTCTGAAAGAGCCCCGTGGAAGTTACAGATATATCACGTTGCTTTATCACTGAAGAAGCATGGTAATTCATAAATCTCTGCACGCATTTGTTAGATGAGACACATTTTGCAAGCAAGTGTTAAATAATTCCACATCAAAGTTCTGTCAAAATGCTCAGTGGGGGATTATACTCAGATATAGCACCAATTCCACAAGTTGAGGATTTCTTCGAAAACTAAACAAAATAAAAATGGGTTACTGTCAGGTTGGTGTCATTTTTCAGAGGTCACTCACAAAGTGTCTCAGAAAGACATTTTTGATTCCCATTTATGGAGTACCAGGTAATCCATCCCTGTGGCGCAAGCAATCACATCCCCTTATATCCGGTGAAGATAACTGTACACATTGTTTACCACAAAAGAAGCCATCAATCTCACATAACAAGCCAAATAGACATCCGTTTCTCCGGGTCAGTGGCAATTTGTTGCTAACAGTGTCTCAACAATCGACCGGCCTTAAGCTGACCCTCACCTGCGGGCATGGTGTGGCCAACTATGTTGGGACAGAAATGCTGGACATTTTCAAGACAGCCTATATGTTTACCGGGAACCAGCTGGTGGTCAAAGTCTGCTGCTCTCACGCATGTTAACTTGAGATTTGAATCCATGAGAGATTGGGTTTAATCTCCACAAAAAGGCCAAGAGGCAGAACGTGTTTGTGTTAATAATCTGAACCGTAATAAACTGATGTATAATAAATGTGTGACATTAGTTCAAAACAAGCTTTTGTTTGTTGTCATTAAGTTAAGCACACTTTTGCAGTCAAATATGTTAACAATGACAACACTGTTTTTAATATGTGATCAATAAAAGGTCAAACTAGTAAAATGCTTATAATGAATGTTTCTACAATTCCATCACTTGTTTTTTAAGTCTCAAAGACTCACCCTTGGGAAATTTTGCATCTTCATATTCCATCCAAAGCTGTGGGTGTTTTTAATGTATTACACAGAAACAAGTGCTTTTCATATAATGTGTTCAACCATTGTGATTTTGTATTTCCTGAAGGGATTTCTTTTAAATGCCTTTTTTTATGGTCATATTTTTACGTTTTGTTGCTGCAGAATCCCCTTTAGACTGTTGATTTCTCAATAATCTGTATATTTTGTTTTTGCTTTTTTTATTATAAATGATTCATTGTACATTATATAATATTAGAAATGATGGGGCCGCAGCCGTAGCCTAATGGTTAGAGCGGGCGGCCCATATACAGAGCCTCTGCTCGTAAGCGGGCGGTCTGGGTTCGAATCCGGCCCACGACCCTTTCCCGCAGGTCTCCCCCTCTCTATCTCTGCCCCCTTTCCTGTCAACCTACTGTCATTAAAGGCCACTAGAGCCAAAAAAAATCTTTAGAAAAAAAAAAAAAAAAAAAAAAAAAAAAAAAAAGAAATGATGTCCCATTCATTAATAAAGATTTCCTCTTACTTCAATGCAATTCTTTTCGATGTATTTTTATAAATGATATTGAAGTTAGCGCGGGTAACGTTCCTCGCTTGAGTGGATGTGTGTTTTCTTACAATTCAAGATTTCAGAATAAGACATGTACAGCGCACATTGTGTAGATTATGAGTAGTAAAATATTATCTGTCAATTTTATTTTGAAAGCATTAAAGGGAAGTTGTCCAAGTTGTCTATTCATAACGTTTAACCTGTCTCAGTGCACCGGCCGGGGTTTAGCTAGGTTAGCTAGAACAAGGGACGAGAAGACTCGCTAAAATGGCTCATCCAACTCCCGCCGGAAAGCCGTCCAACCCCGAAAACCCACGCGTTTTCTTCGACGTTGACGTTGGTGGTGAAAGAGGTTAGGACGAGTTTGAGTCCACAAAAGCTAAACAGAAGAAACTTCAACTGTTAGCTTCATTAGCTTAGCAACTCCATAGCATGTTCTGGTGTCTTCTCGAAACGAATTAATTCCAATGGGGCACAAGTAGTTGGGATATAGAAATACACCGTTTTCCCAAACGGAAATAATGTTTTTGTGATAGAAGTGTGAAGGTAAACCGTTGGAAGCTTAGAGCTAGAATTGTAAATACATGAGCCACGTGCGGTTGTTTGCTCGCCTGAGGCTGAGAAAGGTCTAAACATAAACCTCAGCTGTGCTGTCACACCTCTGCAGATCAGTTTACAAAGCCAATAAATTAGATAATTAGGGGTTCTCTTGATCTGTATGGATATTATTTGAGGTGTTTAGCAGGTGATTGACACCAGGATTTCTGAGACTGAAGAGAAGATGTCATCAACAATTCATAAAAAGGTTCAATGTTTTCTCTCTGTAGCTGGCCGGATTGTTCTGGAGTTGTTCAGTGACATCACCCCCAAGACGGCTGAGAACTTCCGGGCTCTGTGCACGGGGGAGAAGGGCCTGGGGAAGTCCACCGGGAAGCCGCTGCACTTCAAAGGATGCCCCTTCCACAGAAGTAAACACCCTCCACTTCTCAGTTACCTCATGTTTGAGTCTGGAAGGACAACCAGACACTCAAAGCTGCCACTAAAAAATGTCCCTTTTGAAAAAACAAGGCTTAAACATGCAGATGGTCTCAGAGCACAAATTATAACAATCAGCCTTTCCAAAAGTGTCATAAGAATTATTCAGTATTTCAAATGCCAGCTCAGGTGGTTAATTCAGTCTCATTTGCTGCCCTTCCAAGAAAAAAAACACCCTGTTTGATCCTAAGAAGCAACTTGACCTTAAATTTGTTTTCCGGCAGTCATCAAGAAGTTCATGATCCAAGGAGGGGACTTCTCCAATCACAACGGCACGGGGGGCGAGAGCATCTACGGGGAGAAGTTTGAGGATGAAAACTTCCACTACATGGTAACCGAACAGTCCGTTTCTGAGCAGTCAGTTCTCAGACCGTCGAAATAGGAGAGCCGAACCCACCCCGATTTGCTCTCTGTACACGGGCACCACAGAATCTCTCTCTCTCCTTCCTCCCGCAGCACGACAAAGTGGGCCTTCTGAGCATGGCCAATGCCGGGCCGAACACCAACGGCTCCCAGTTCTTCATCACCACCGTCCCCACGCCGCACCTGGACGGGAAGCACGTGGTCTTCGGACAAGTGCTGAAAGGCTTCGGAATCGTCAAAATGCTGGAATCCATTGAGACCGAAGAGGACGCCCCAGTAAAAGTAAATACCACCTTTTTTTGTTTTTTCTTTTTGTCTAAAAGAAAAAAATTAAAGCTAGGCTGACAGTAGCTGTCTCAGCTTACAGCCTGTTTCTGTCCAGACCACAGCAGAAAGTGTGTTAATCGTGTAGTGTTCAGAGGCACGTTGACATGTTTCACACAGAAAATGTCATTGAAGAGGATCCTGAGGGGCATCTGTTACATGAGTTTAGTTTGAAAGAGAGTCAGCAGTTCGTTGGAATAGTTCCCCGTTTGAAGCTCTGCAGCTTTTTATTTTTTTATTTTTAGTAAATGTGTCAGTTGGAATTGAAAACCCGAGCATGCATGCTGTTATCTGAGCTCCCACATTTGCCAGAAATCACGAGACCCGCTCCGTGGGGGGGGGCTTTTGAAGGTGTCATTCTCTAAAGTTGTGCCCTGTCCTCCGCAGCCCTGCGTCATCGCCGACTGCGGCGAGTTTCAGGACGGGGACGGCTGGGCCGGCCCGCCCAGCGACGGGACCGGGGACGTCCACCCAGACTTCCCCGAGGACGCAGACATCGACTTTAAAGATGTAAGTACCGGGGAGCGCTTTGATCCTCAAGGTCACGGGTTAGCACTGGCAGATAGCATCAGAGGGACGGCGCCACCGGGACCAATGTGACCTGTTTGGGGATCTGCTTATTTGCTGCATGGCGAGGCAGAGGACAGAGGGATGTTGTCACACCAAGGTCGAGAATGTTTGGCCTGGTTGACAAATAAACATCTCCGAAATTAATTTCAATGGTGCATTTCAGGAATCTTTACTTTGAAATAAAGTGTTTGGGCCTGACTATTTTCAGCACGCTTTATTTTCCCCCAAACTTCATCTTAGCAGCAGAAACAACTTTAAAAATGATTATTTTTCTCATAATATCCATTGTTACATTGTTTATTTTTTTTATCGTTAATATTAAATAAAACCTAATGCCGTTTGTGTATCTGTGCTCCTCTTTAAGGTCGACAAAGTCCTGTCGGTAGCCGAGGACGTGAAGAACATTGGAAACAGCCTTTTTAAGAACCAAGACTGGAAAGCTGCTGTCAACAAATATAGCAAAGCCCTCAGGTAGAGCACAGTGGGACTTTGTTTGTGGTTTGCTTTTCCGTCACAGTCCTCCTCTGCCAGAAGTCAGAATTTGAGCAGCACCCTTTGAAAGCTTCCAGGAAAGAAACGATTTCAAATCATCTGCATAAGTTTGAAAACACTGCTCACAGTGTTTGAAATAAGTCTTTGTGGTGGACGTTATGCATGTAAATAGGAAGAGGTGGAAGGTGTTTTTTAGGGCCGAAACCATCCGTATGCGTCCCCCCCCCGACAGGTACCTGGAGATGAGTGGAGACCACCTGGAGGAGGAAGCCCAACGGAAGCTGGAGCCCACCGTGCTGAGCTGCTTCCTCAACACGGCCGCCTGCAAACTGAAGATGCAGCTGTGGCAGGATGCGCTGGACAGCTGTGACGAGGTGCTGACACACACACAGATAGTGTGCGCTTTATGGGTAGCCTCTCTGAAGGGGAACTGGACAAACAAAGTGCATTTTATTCCAGGATGCATCGAAGTCAAATCTTTATCCTACATCATCTGACCTTCGGATACTTTTTAGGAGTTTGTCACAAGTTTTGTTTCCCTTCCAGGCTTTGGAGCTGAACCAGGCCAACACTAAGGCCCTTTTCCGGAGGGCCCAGGCCTGGCAGGGGCTGAAGGACTACAGCAAAGCCCTGGTAACTTCCACACACTGTCACTTTAAAGAGGCTACACACACAGACGAGGGCCCAGTCCCAATTTACACTCTGGGCCCCGGCCAGCGGCTTTGCAAAGGCAAGGTGCCCCTTTCTTCTGCTGACCGAGAAGTGTTGGTCAGCCAGAGCTCCATCCGTCACCGTTTAGGCGTCTGGAGCACCATTGTTCAAATCTGGAAAGAAAGGGGAACCTTTTGAGAGGGGAGTGCAATTTTATCTAAATTAATAAGGTTTTTCTCAGTCTTTTAGCACGAATAACAAATGAGTTATCTAAATAGTTCAAAGTAAACTCTAAAGTTGCTGATGCTGTTTTAGCTGAATGATTTGGCTCTTATTCATGTAAACCGTCCACAGTCACCCTAATGCTGTTTGACTTCTCAGTTCTTTTCATTTGTTTACTTTGCAGATTGATCTGAGGAAAGCTCAGGAAATTGCTCCAGAAGATAAAGGTGAGGTCTTCTCCTTTCCACGTCCTTCCCAGAGCTGGATGGCTCTCATTATCCAGCAGCACACGCAGCACTTCTCCGCTTCGCTTCGATCTGAATGTTTACTTTGGTTCACAGTATTTTTTAGGCTGATTCATGCGCTGGATTCAAATTCAGCCCACATGCAAAAAGTTTAAAGATGGATGGGAGAATGTGTTGCTTTACCGATTCAGAATGTGGCTCAGTGAGCAGGATAGCAGCAACAGTTGGTTCGTATTTAGTGTGTTCAGGAGGCAGCACATCACCACTATGTTCAAGTTTAAATGCACCGGGTAGGATTGGGCGCCCCACAAATCTTTTTCAGCGTTGCTCTCTTTTGATATTTTAAGCTGCAGTTTATTGGCTGCAGGCTAGAAGATAAGAGCTATCACTGCGCTTCACGCTCTCCGTGGGCCTTCAGGAGCAAGCCGTTTCCAAGGAAAACTGTGTGTGCAGGAAAAACAGACAAAAAATGGCAAACGGGACACATCGGGGCTAAAAACACAGTTTGAACACCCAGCATGCAAGAAAATGCTTCCCATTACAAACAGTCTGATTATTATCTGATTATTCCATCCATTAGCTGACTATTATTTCCTCAAAAATAATTAAAAACGTCCTTCTCTCAACAGCTATTACCAATGAGATGAAGCGAGTCCATCTTAAAGTCCAAGAAGAGAAGGAGAAAGAGAAGAAAATCTATGCCAAAATGTTTGCCTGAACACACGAAGACCTCATGTTTCAACGAATTATCAACGGTTAATATTTAAAGTTAAGTGCACCCTCAGTAGGAAGGAGGAGCCCGTGGGCACGGGAACATGCACAGTTTTGATTTGAGGGTCGTGTGGCATCCTGCACTTGGCATGCTTCTGTCTGTGTTTCACTGTGAACGTGTGAAGGCCTGTCTGCCGCCACTGCCGACTCGACTGGAGCCTGGAATGGTTGGAGCAGGACGTTGTAGCGGTTTCAGGTCGTTTTACAGTACGTCTGGTTTTATTTATGTTTTATACAGAAGCCAATAAAAGCACTGGATAACCATCCGCGGTTGTTTATTCATTACTGGGACGTTACATCATTATGTACAGTAACACAAAACGCTGTCGAAATACAGTGATGCTTACGCAACATTTTACAGGTTGTTCGGTTCCTCGAAGCTTCAGAGAAATGTTAACAGCTGCTGATCAAACATAAAACTTCTTAAAATGCCCCATGGAAGGGACTCCCACCCCTCCGGTTTTGGCATACCTTTACATCCTTTACATGGTCCTGGGCTTAGCTAGCTAAGTATCCTGCTGTATTATAAATAATCGTACTTGTTGTGCGCTCAGACAGCTACACAGTTCAGATTTAGTAATCAGGCACGTGCGGGCAAGTAATGGACCCCTGAGTGTGGAGTACTTGTGTTTCTAGACCAACGGTATTAAAAAAAGAAAGGAAAAAAACAGCATTTACATCCCGTTGTAGGCGGGACCGCCGCCCCCCTCGGGCACCACCCAGTTGATGTTCTGACTGGGGTCCTTGATGTCGCAGGTCTTGCAGTGGACGCAGTTCTGAGC
Organism: Menidia beryllina; assembly: GCA_013363375.1. Taxonomy (NCBI): domain Eukaryota; kingdom Metazoa; phylum Chordata; class Actinopteri; order Atheriniformes; family Atherinopsidae; genus Menidia; species Menidia beryllina. Next base: position 7,324,476 of record JABUIW010000031.1, on the reverse strand, counting down.
GTTGATCTGCAGCCGCATCCCGTCGCCCGTCTCCACCGGGACGTACTCGTACACACCTGTCAGAGGAAAGCCACTGAGTTTGTTTCCATCCGGATCAAAGCCAGCGTCAGATTACCTGTTTGGGATCATTTGTTTCATGTGAGGGGGGGAACTAAACGGGGCACACCCGGTTGATTTCTAATCTCGGGTGTCAAATGAATCATTTCAGTGGGTCGATATTGGAACCTTTCATGTAAAAACAAACAAACAAAAGGCTTCTGGTGTTTCCAGGACTAGAATTAAAATAACAGGTTCCACCCACTCCAAAAACAGGTTGTATAGAGGGGAGCTGTTAATTTGTTGAGGGCTTTCTCTGATTTTCAAACACAATCAGGCACTGATTGCAAACTGGATAATGAACAGTTAATCTGGGTCTATTGGGAGCACAATGCTCTGAAGGATAATAAATGAACAAAGACCTTATGAGTGATATTCTTCTTTGCAATTTGCAGGAATTTAGAGAGCCAATGGAAGAAGTTAAAGCTGCAGCCTGATTATAAAAGCATGCTGCCAAGCCAGGGCTCGTGGATTTCTTGGCAAAAGCTGGAAGCTGCCAAAACCTTTGATTGGAATTCCACAGTGATGCTGGCAGCTTAATCACAAATGCTTACAACATTGATCTGTCCTCTGATAACCGATACACGATTGTAAAAATCATTAAAATTGTGTCTGATGGGTAGAAAAATCCTCAGCAATCAGATAAATGACATATTTAACCATCAGCTTCTTCTGACGCTCAACAACTTATAGTGTTGATTAAGTATCCAGTTGTCTCGGCCAACTGTTTTATTCCCATAATTATTAAATGGAAATGTTGACCCCTCTGACCCAAAGCTACGGTGTTTACCGAGTTCCTTAATTGCTGTTGTGCTCTGGCTGGTCTCCCCTGCACCTTCTGTTTTGCCTCAATGGAAAATAAAGAGCGCAGCTGCATTTAGAGCCTCTCCATGTCGGTGGCAGCCACAGACTACAGGACGACGTCTGGCAGGTTCAAGAGACTTCAAATGACTTCAAAATTTCTTCAGTTTAGCCGCAATCGAACGGATAAACGGCTAAAACACTTTGGAGGCACGCTAGCAGTGAAAGAGTGCAACAAAGGTTGGTTTTAAACTCAGTTTCAAGCTTATAAAAGAAGACAACTGTAATTTTATCTCTTTAGAATAAAGACGGCAGCCAATCACGAGCTCCCAATTCCTAAAGTAAAATAAGCCCAAGAGCGGATACGAATTCAGAGGTGTCGGTTTAACCTGAAGGTTGAATATTGCTACATTGAGAGCTCAGCGTTCCCTTTCTTAACGTGGAGGGCTAACGGCTGAGCTCTTATCTGGGTGGACGGCTGGTGGACGCGCTCCCGGGCAGCGTGGCGGCCGTACCTGCGGGGCAGAAGCGCTGCTCGGGCCCGTCGTAAATGGCCAGGTTCCTCGCCACGGGCACGCCGTCGTCCTTTAATGTCAGATGTGGAGGCTGATCCCCTTCGTGGTTGGTGCCACTCAGGGCCACAGAGGAGAGCAGGTCGAAGCTTATCTTCCCGTCGGGCTTGGGATACTCGATGGGTGTGCACTCCTTGGCCGGCTTCAGCTGGTGTGCGTCGAGGCCTGCCACACAGCGTGCACAGCGTGTTAGGAAATGTGCGTTTCCCTTCGCGGTGACAGCAAACTAACGCGAATCTGCCAGTGCAGTCCGGATGGCGCCGGTCTAAATCAATGCGCCTGAGATAAACTGCTCTGCTCCACTGACTGCAAATGTAATGTTCTCAATACATTCAATTTGAATTCCAATAGGTAAGAAAATCAAATAAAAAACTATCTTCTCTGTTTTTTCTTGTTCCTTTCATTTTTCTTATGCCGTCAAACTTTGGGCCTTTTGAAACAGGACACCTTGGTCTTGCTGTAAAGTGATTCTGTTCTGTAATACTGACCGCAGTGTTTGAGAGTCCAGGGCTCTTTTCCTCTGAAGATCCAGTAGAAGATCCCAGTGTAGACCATGCCGCCATACAGGCCAAAGTAATTGTGGAAAGACGGCCTGATGTTCCTAACAGAGTACAGCTCCTTCCACACCCACGAGCTCTTCAAGTTTTCAGCATATTCGTGGACGTGGATTCCTAAAAGGTTTCAAGTAAAACAAACCCATGTTATTGTTATTTTCCAGTCGTTGTCCTGTTGAGTTTGTCCTGACCTCTCTAATGGTTTGGCAACACACTTCCAGGACTATGAAGGTTTTACAGCCTAGTAAAACAAAGTTTTGCTAAAAACATAGAACCTGGGTTTAGTTTAAGAGGTGGGCTGCATGAAATTGGTGTAAGTGAATCTCACTCAACGGTGCAGCAACAGCTGAGGCAATAAAAGGAATTCTGTGTGTTCTCCTGCTTTTCTCCTCAAAACCTCATTTTATTTAGGACATGCACCATTAAAATGCCTGTTATTTTGCACACGTGTGGCTATGTGAGTCTAGAGTGCTTCCACACTTTGACTGATGCTCTACTGTTGAGAATGACTTCCAACATTTAACGTTTGGGCCGTGAAAGGATTTCCCTCATATTTAGCCTATCACAGTTGATTATTTCTGATTAGACAAACAGAACGCTGGGTAACTGCTGATCTGCTGCAGGATCAGTGGGCTGGAAAAGCGCATGCTGCAGCTCCTGGAGGAGAAATTAGTGACGAACAACTGTCTGAAGTGAAACTGACACTGTGTGAAAAGCAATATTTCACCCGCTCACCTCACCACACAAATGTGAGGCTTAATTGGGAAATTTGCTTCCCTCTGAGGTAGCATTTAGTTGTAGCTTGCTTCAGAAAAGAGTGTTCTGACCACCGTTCCTGTGAGTAACACACTAATTTCTCATGAACTTTTCATGAACGCACTTGCTCCACACTGAACTATATTGTATCTTTTATGGTGCGTTAAGCTGTTTTCTGAGGGCTCTGAACGCAACAGAGCAGCGTCCCACAATGAATTAAACAAACAGCCACCAGTGGACCTCCTGGTGATTATAAATGGGTCTCCAGTTTTGTACCTGCCGTCTCAGAATCCAGGCTCTCTGCAGTGACTTTGGGGAAAATGGCCTCAGCAGCCAGCATGCCACTCTTCATAGCCGTGTGGGTTCCTTTGATCTTTGGGACGTTCATGAAACCTGGACTGCAGCCAATCAGCAGCCCTCCAGGAAAGGTCAACTTTGGGATGGACTGAGGAGTTGGAGGACAGAGTTCACAGCAACATTAACTTGAGGTCTTACGACAAGGTTTCCTGAATTCTTTAGCCACTCAAACGCCACACTCTTGGGTAAATATGAAGTTAATTAGTGTGGTGTGGAGCTCGACTTTATATTCACCACAAATTTCACACATTAGGACAACCAGTGTCCTCTGGTCCTTTGCAATTAGTTTTAGCTGAATCGGGTCAAAAAGGATTAAATGGTATGCATTCAGTTCAATAAATGTTACACTACCCGCGACTAAAAAGCTTTTAGAGAGGATTTACTGATTTGTTCTCCCTCCAGCCAATAACTTTGTGGCTTTAAAATAAACAAAGACTGTGCATTCTGAATAAAAGGAATTTAGTGGAAATAGCACAGAAATATCTGAGTGCATTTAAAATAATAATAATAATAATTCTGTTTCATCAAGAGAAATCAGTGTCTGAATCTCTCTAAACCGCCAAGCTGTGAAGTTTCAAATGAGAAGATAATCAGATATTGAACCATGCTATAAGTTTGTGATCTCCCACCGAGGAGGGGTGGAGGGGTGGGTTGGGTATCTAAAAGATCAAATGATATGACCAAACTTTGTCTAAAGACCTTTCATTAAAACTAACAACTAATAAATGAGATTAGAAAAAGACTAAAATAAGACTGGCTGAGACTGGCTAGAAATTAAAAGAAGCTTTTGATCAAACACTTCACAAGCTCCAAGCTCCATTTGGTGGGTACAAACGAAGAAATATGCATGTCCAGCTGAGAGCTGAGTTGATGTAAAGCAATGATTACTACTTTGTTTATTCAATAAACATGATTAAATGTATTTTTCCGCTGGTGGCTTTGACAAGCAAGAGAAACTACAGAAAATATCCGATGTACAAAAATACCTGAAATCCTCCTTCATTCAAGGCTCTGGCTCCATAAGCAATCCTCTGGCCTCCCTCCAGTGTGGACGATATGAAAGGGTGGTGTTTCCAGCGCTGGAACTCCCTGAAGGGGCTCAAATAAGGGTTGGAGTAGTCTAGACCAACCTAGAATCAGGGGGAGAAGAAGCGAGTTTGCAGAGATATAATCATGTGCCTCTGCTGATTCCTTGAGCGACAGCTCACATCTATTTGTCCCTCTGCTACAGAGAAAATGAATAGTACCATATCTACATTTATACATCAACCATCGAAACATTTACACAGCTATTATCTGGCTTTTGAGAGCAATTAAAACTGGTTTAATTGGCCTGCAGCCCTCCCTCAAACAGCTATGCTGTGGTACTGAGTATTAATGACTCAGACTTGCATAAATTAGAGTACCTACAGTCACATGATCATTTCCACTGTGCAATCTGCAGTCTGAGTGGGCATAGCTCCCACTGTCTTCCGAAGAAAAAAAAAAACATTGTAGTCTATGGTACTCACAGCAACATCTGACAGAAAAAAAAAGAAAAAAAAGACTACATATGGTAAATGTCTGCCGGAGAGCTCAGACACAGTCGAGATGTGTGCGGCTGCTGTCTGCCGCCCAGGCAGAAATATTCAGCTAGCCTCATTATCTCAGCAGGAAGCTTAAAGTTGTTCTGTTCCCACTGAAACAATGCCGGCAAAGCCTGTCATTTATGCAGATGTGACCACATTTGCAAAAACCGGTGTTAACAAGCTATTCTCAAATTAAAATATCACTTAATTATTGTTTTTAATTAAACAAGGATGTGGGAAATGAATGGAAGCTTGTGCTTTATGTAATTAATTCACTAAAGAACCCAACAGGTACGGCACTAAATCGGGGCTAAATCTCAGGTGACTTGACATCGTCAAAGTCAAACTGGTGTGACAGCAGTTTAGAAAAGACCAGATGGACAAAAATACAAAGCCACTCACCACAAAGCCCAAGGCCACAAGAGGCTCTCCTTCATTGAGGTGATAGAGGAAGGATCCTCCATATGTGTGTCTGTTCAACGGCCAGCCGACAGAATGTTCCGCCCTGCCAGGTTTCCACTTCTTCTCATCAATCATCCAGAGCTTTAAAAAGACACGAGCATGAGCACCTTATGACAGCATCACCCTCAGAAATCAGTGTTGTGTTTCAAATGCAAACATATTTATGTCCTATAAATAAACTTGTAAGACTTAAAAAGTCATCATGCTAACATATATAGCTCATTAAATTCACTATAAGCCAGTAACAGGGGGGTGCCTTTTTTCTGAACTATTGAACTGTTGAAGGCAGAACGTGTCATTTACCTCTTTAAGGCCAATAGCATAAGTCTGGGGTTCACAGTTCTCACGCAGGTTGAACTGCTTGTAAAGCTGCTTTGCCAAGTGGCCGTGGCAGCCCTCTCCGAACAACGTGACCTTAGCATGGAGCTCCATTCCCCTCTCGAAAACATCCTGATCCGCCGACAAAAAATAGAAAACAACATCTACTATCAGAAGATATTTTTTTAGCAAGAAGTAAACATAGAAAAAAATGAGGTAGTTAGGCTGTTGTGGAAAAAAACAGAAAAACAATGAATTAGTAATTCCTGTTATTTTTCAGAGTTTACGCTGTACACTACCTTAGGGGAGCCGTCCTTGGCGATGCCGACGTCATTTGTAGCAATACCTTTCACACTTCCATCTTCATGAAATAAAACCTGGTAGTAATGAAATAGGTTTATCAACACCTGAAGCCGAGGGGGCCGCAAACATTTTCACTGAGAATCAGTGAGTGAAACATCATTTTTACTATCTGATGAGGAAACTGAAAACAAAACTGGAGGCCATGTAAACTATCATTTTTATTTGTTTTATAGAGATTTGAGAATCTTCCAAAGAGAAATAAATAGAGGCTATAGTGTGAATAAATAGTGTGAAAGCATACAAAATCTCTTTGGCTGCTCTCAGAGTAGGCTTTGGGTCACTGTCCATCTGAGCAGCAAAGTGAGTCTTTTCAGCTTTGCTGCTTTTCACTCACTTTGACAGTATATCCTTTCAGGATTCATCTTGCTGTTTCTGTCTTCTGTCACATTGTCAGTTTACACTAGTGATGTTGTCCGCTTCGGGTCACAAGTCATTTCAAATGTTCCCTAATCTTTTCTCTTCTTGTCAATCTTTCTCAGATTAATCTGTCCAACAAATGCAGTTTCAGAAGTGATGTGGCTTTCTGTGATGTTTTAAAAAAAATCCAATTCAGGCCCGCTTGGTCTTAACTGTAAAACGGTTTGCCTCGTCTCTCTCTGAAAAAAGCTGAGAGTAAGTATTAAAAACCTATATTACTAAGCAACTGGATTTATTTTGTTAAATGGCTCAAATGACAAAAATATTTGACAATTTTGTAGCCAGTTTGTACAAGACAATATTACCAAGTTAAAGTAACTGTGTTGGTGTGCAAAGCAATACGGGATTATTGTAAGATATAATTTAATTGTGGCATCTTTATCCATTTGAGTGAACAGAGACACTATAATTAAATACTAATAAAGGGTGAATTACATTTTGAGGTGAATAAAACCCCAAGATAGAAAACGGGAGAAAAAGCTTTTGACATCAATGTGCTGCATTCACTGATTGATGTAGATTGTTCATTTATTGTTAAAAGAACTCGCCTCCGCAGCAGCATAACCAGGGTAGAGCTCCACCCCCAGCTCCTCCGCCTGCTCCCCCAGCCAGCGCACAAGGTTCCCCAGCCTCACGAGGTAGTTCCCGTGGTTCTGCATGGGCAGGCCTGCAGACAGGAGCGGAAACAGAAAAAATCAGCTTGGTAGACGTCCACTCCAGTATTTCCTCAACAAATCTGCCAACTCATTAGACATTCACAGTGTATCCCTTCTAACCTCTCGATATTTACACTGCACCACAGCAAATGTTTCATCTTTGCTACACAATTTCAGAAACCCGATATCAAAGTGGCTAAAATGTCACTGAAAAAAGTTTCTTCTTCTCCTTGTTCAGACTCCAGGTTAAGGTTAAGGGGAAGGGGGGGGGGTTGCCCTGCACAGACTGCCAGTGCACCACAGGTCATTATAATATGCCTGCTAATTTTACAGCTAAGAGGGAGTCCCCGCGGAAATGTAAGGACATCAACGGGTCGCCGGCCAATTACGGCTAGGGCCAATGTAAAGTTAGACCAAAAAAAATAGAGGAATGGAAAAATCTATCTGACATCCTGTTTTACCCTGGCCTCTCTTCCACCACTTTGTTTTAACAATGTGCTGGGAGTTAAGGGATGAAGGTAACAGAATTTATTTTTGAATTCTTCTGATTCGGACCATTCTTACACTAAGGCGTGACGAGGGTGCAGAGAGGAAACTAGTTTTTAGTAGAATATATTGTAGGAAAGTGCTTTAAAATTCCAACCTCATATCTTCTCATCATCAGTCTCCTCATGTCCTCATATTCACTTGTAGGAATCAAAGCTTGTATGACCGGATGAAAATAATCAGACATTGCTTTAAATACAGGAATGGTGGACCAGAGCTGACTCACTCCCTTTCATACACGATGGTCCAGAGAGGTAATAAAAGAGGTTCTAAAGCCTCTTTGTTCTGCTTTAAAGATAATCCATCCAGCTCCAACAATGTGTGCTGCTCAAGTATTTTTGGGTCATTTAACTCAGGTCTGAATCCTTTTGAAGAAAGAAAGATTATCTGATACACCCACAAACCTCACCCTCATAAGAAGCCATCCTACAAAAAAATAGAACCATCAAAAAACTCCAAAGCTTCAACAAACCTCAGTTACTTTTTGGTGTAAGAAAGCAACAGGTTTCTGTATCTGTTTAATTTCCAAAGAACAGAAATAAATCAAATGTGAAAGCAAGAAGGAGATGCAGGCATTCTGCCTTAAATGAGCAGGAAAATAAATAAACCTCTCTATTTTTCCCTGAATATGCACAGCAGTTTTTCTCATCTTTGAGTTCGGCCTGTTTCTTTTTCTACATATATAGCCTACACCACTATCCATTTCTGACAACATAATGCAATGTGCCTGTGGTAATGTGTCCAGGCATCGGCACTGTTTATTTGGGTTTTTTCAAAAAACACTTGAATTTCCTTTCCTGGTGGGTGGAATCCAGGCTAGTTCCCCTCCGTGGCAAACAAAACAGCTTTATAATTGTGACAAGAAGTCATTATAATATTGATCACAATACAAGCATCCTCTAAATTTGGTGACTGCTAATTTAATGGAGTAGATGCGGCGGCTGATTACTTGAATGCAGTCAGCTCATCAGTCACAAAATTAACATGGAGCAGCACGAAAACTGAAAATGACCGAAATGTGAGTGAGGAAAATTAACCAACTGTCATAACGTAGAATAGATAATTATCAATAGATGTGTGTAACAGCCTCCAAACACATCTATACCACCCAAAGAATAATCTGACTGAGGAAAACGCTGTGTCCAGTTTGGTTTAAGTACTTTGAGCCTCACATCCATATTGGTCTCACACTGAACTGCATATAGAAATACATGATGGCCCCCCATCAGACCATTTCTTTAGTAGACAAAGAGAGAACAATCCCATCTTTAAGACACAAAGATAAAAATTTGCTTTTACCTGGTAATATGGGGATAGGGATTCTGTGTTTTTCTGTAAAAATGCTGAAAACATCCTCCGTCACTGGAGTGTGCAGAGGAGCCTGAGGAAAAACAAAGTTAATTTAACACTTGCTGCACAGAGTTTAGCCTTCTTATGAGTAGCACTTATTAAACATTATGGATATTTAATAATGACACATTTAACACATTTTGAATGGCAGTACAAATACAGGGATATTCATGAGATTTACATGTCAAGTGGAGGAGATGAGCAAACCAATCAGGATATGTAAAAATAGCATGACACAACATCTAAAACACCATACCAGCTAAAACAGCAGGAATAATATGAAGTAACCATTAAAAGACAACAGCCATTATTATTGATATCAATTGTAAATCAAAGCCAAAGCAAACTGTTTAGTGACACACATACCCCCCGTTCCTTCCAGTCCGGAAAGAGCTCGATGAGGGCACTGGGCTCTAAACAGGCTCCAGACAGAGTGTGCGCTCCAATCTGAGGGGCCTTCTCCACAACACAGACTCTCAGCTCCTTCTCATGTTCATTGGCTAGCTGCTTGAGACGAATGGCTGCTGACAGACCGGCCGGGCCTCCGCCAACTATCACAACATCTGCTTCATCTCCAAACCTCTCCATTTCCACACCTATTAATCAAGAAAGCAAAAGAAGTGTTACTCAGTAATAACTAAATGTATGTAAGACAAAGTTATCCCCCTCTGACTGGAGTAGCAAATCCATAGAATCATATTCCTTTCAATGTATGTTATCCATAATACTGCCGGCAAACACAAATGTCACAGACAGTTGTCCCTACACAACTATTTTTAGTATTTTCAAGGACATTTCTTACACCACATTAACCCAAAATGTGTCATCTATCTAACTATGTGTAAAACCATAAAAGCACCAATAAGGAAACAAGCATAAAGCAGTTTACAAAGGAGTTTAAAGTCCAGTTTGAATAAATGCGACAGCCAGAAAATTATGACACAAAGAAGAAAAAGTGGATAAATGCAGTATTTAAAGTGATTACCGATTCCGCAGTCTGTTCTGTGGCTTTGGGACTTTGACCATGAATACTAGCACATTTAGCTTTCAGCTACGCCTCAGGAGCAGATAAAATACTTCTGCCCCAGGACCTGCGGTTCTGTGATGTAGAAATCAGGTATATGGCTTGAAAGTCAACAGTAAAACCTAAATCCCACAAGGGATGAATAAAATATATGCTATTCTATTCTAAAAGTCTATTTAGAGTTGGTTCAAGGCTTCTGTAATAGAAACCATGTGGTCACTTATCTCCTGGAAGTAGAGCAGAGGATGCATTAATGTGCCAAATCCCAATTAAGCCACTCCTAACGATGGCTTCACACTGGGAATGTGGTTTGTGCAGAGCTATCATAATCTTAGTGACAATTTGTGATAGTGTGCTGCATTTTTACCATCAATTTATATTCACGATAACTGAAGGATGAATTAATTAAGGGTGTGTGTGTGCTCTTTTTATGCGGTTGCAAACACAAGGACATATCATATCCCAATAGTGGATGAGAGTAACACAAGTCCTGCATTGAAAGTTGTGAAAATCCACCTTTTTTCTAACAACCTTGACACAAAGGTGTAGCAACTGCAAATAATAAGGGTGTACCTTGGTGGGAAGACTCATCTGTCAAACTAAACTGTCACACAAGAGTACAGTTGACCTTAATTATGCATATAATGTCTTCTTTTCAATGTGACAGCAATACTGATGAATATCCTTGAATAACCTTACAATTTACAGAAATGGCTTGTTCAGGAATAAAGACAAAAACACAAATGTGCTCCAAAATGTTATGCTGGGAAATCAGACTCAGAAAAACTAGAATACTGTAGTTTCTTACCTTCCCATCTTGAATCTTTCTCTCGAGGATGGATGGTGTAGTGTGTTGTGATGCGGGATGTTGACGAGCACGTCCTCCTTTGTATTGATGTGTACAGCTGAGGGGCGGCATGTTCGGTAGGTACTGTTGTCAATGCTCTAATACATCTGTGGGCTGCAAGAAAGGAAACAGCTTCCAGTAAAAACCAGTTCAGTCAGGTGGAAGGGTGATCGCCTCCATCTGGTTTAACCCCGTTTACTTTGGTTTCCAAAGTCTCCAGTTTCAGACTGAATGAAATATTCAAAAACGTGTGATCCTTACGGAACTAAGGTCACTTTAGGTGGTAAAGACACTTATGAGAGCGTAACTCCTCATGAACACACACAGCTGGCTAACAGCTGTCAAACTGTTGCTGACAAGCTCCTAAGTTTTTCTCAACCAATGAGTCCATTGGTGGGAATTCTTAAATCCCATATACCCTTGGTATACATAACACCAGTAAAAGAACCAAAGAACATAAGAATATTATACTTTATTAAAGCAATAACTCGGATATTAATCCATACCAAGGGCACATTTCAAGTGACCTATATTGATTCAACTTTCACCTACATATTAGCTTGAAGCTAAAGCTAGGGCACTGCAATACCACTGCTAAGGTTCAGAATATGTAGAAAAATGCATACAAAGAATAAAAACGTTTACCACATAATCATTTTACAATGTTAAAAATGAAACTGGGCCGTTGAGGTTGTAGTTATGTCAATGTCCACCACCACAAAACTCGCAGTGTGTTAGCTAACCGGCTACTAGCTGACTTACCTTTACACGAGAATCTGCTAGCTGGGAGCATTCTGTGTCTGCTACTGTAAACTCACTGGAAGACGACAGCTTCTCTTCTAAAGCCAATCGAAGTGAAGCTGTTATGTCTGCACTTCTTTGCCGATGCGAGGCTTATGTAACCCACCCGCTATGTAAACAGGAGTGAGCCTATATACCTTACAAAATACGTCTCATAACACAGACATTAGAGCGCGTCAAAAGCTGCGCTGCTGCGCAGAACATTACTTAACTTCCCTGTAACTGCGCAAGTGCAGCTCTGTAGACACGAGGGCTGTTAGGACCAAGCTCAAAATAAGGATCCAGGAAATGTAGGAGTCAGGCAGACTTCAGAGGCATGTCCTTAAACTCCATTATGTACTGCTTTTAAAGGACACAAACATAATGGACTTTATTTTCCTTCTTGAATACCATTTCAAATTTCCTTGACCATTTATGTTACAGAACTGGACAACATTTTTTACTTTTTTTTTTTTTTGCAATACTTCTTCCTTTAAGATCTTTCAAGGCTTTTGACAATATTTTTATTTAAATAATTTTTTAAGACTAGTTCAAATTACTCTGACTTATGGGTCATTCATGTATAAAAATATCTCCTTACACTGCTGTATCCACGCATGAAGGAATGATTAGTAAAAAAAAACTGTTGTAAATGTAACCTTTTGATTTGGTATTATTAGTCTAATATATGCAGACCTAATTCATTCTTATTTTCACATTAGCATCGTTGCTTGTGGTAAAAGAAGGAGTTGTGGTGGGAAGAGCAGGGGTGGGATGACTGATACACCAGTGGTCTTAGACATCACCTGTCACCTACTTACAAAGCACTTTTAGGAACAATAGCCAGAAGATTCACCTCTCACCTGCCCTGACTCATACAAGAGGCATGTGACCGAAACCACTCTGACGAGGGAGTTAACGACCCATCAGAACCGCCTAACGGCCATTAATACTCCCCCAGTAGACCTCTGTGGCCCATCCAGTAGGAGGGATCAGAGCCATCTTTTGTGTTTTTTCCCCTAATTCCTTCGTTACACCTACAATATATTCATCTCAGGGCTCCCCACCATCAGTTATAGCTGATGAAGCCTCTTGGATGAGAGGTGAAACGTCTTTTAGAGAACTTCACGTCCAGTTGCCTAATAGAAATGTCCAAGCTTGACCCTGAACTGGATGACTGAGGATCTTCACAGATACTCCAGTGATTATTGTTGAGCCTCCTGGAGGTGTCGTGGGGCCAACTAGTCAAAACACTGATGAAAGAGGCTCCCACCTGACGACCCCATGGACATGCTGTTCATCACTGCTCACTGGTCTCTTCAGGATTCAGGGGGATCAGGGTATTTTAATTGGGGACTTAGGTAGTAGAGTTACTGTGTTTAATATTTCAATTTAGGGAAGTATTCACATTGTCTGGTCAATTTTAGTAGCACGTGTTTCTTGTGTTTACTTTGAATAAATGTATCTTTTTAGCATGTTGTTCACAACAGCTTGCTACACAGACTCAATTTATTCCCATTTCTTTTCAGATGCGTACAAAGTTTGCCCGAAATAAAACAGAGTAATAGAGTCTGCAGTGTGTCATTCAGAGAAAATGGAATCAGTGGAATACTATGTCTGGGATAGAAACTACCCAAACATCTGAATTAATGTCTTTTAGAAAAAGAAAAAGCCCTAGTAATCACCTGACATAGGATCTCAGTGAGGCATCTGGTCCTTAATAGATTGATTGCCTCCAGTGCCAATAACAGTTCCTGCATAGGCAGCTCTAGCTCAGGTAGTATGAAAGATAGCCTGTGGATCAAAATTCATCATCTGATTCATTCTCTATCCAAATATTTTTGTCCATGTTAAAATGGGCAAATAAGAATTTTGTCGCCATCAATCAAAAAAGGCAATGAAATGAAAAAAATGACAAAATCCTACTGATGTTTATGAGCAGAGGTGGGGGTAGGCAATCCGCAAGAAAAAAAAAGATGATAAAAGTCGACCATCCTGGCATTGTCACTGGGAAATATGTCTTTCCTGTCTTTGGACAAAAAAAATCTATTCATGGACAAGTGTAATCATTCAGTATATTCAGGTTATCTGTGGACCTCATTTTTCAGCAGATTAAATTGCCGAACCTCCAGCTGACCCCAGTGTATTCACTGTGTTTCCTCTGTGATTACTTTTCCACATTTGAAAGGCTGTGTATGTTTCTGAGACTTCCTGTTCAGGCAGTACCTGTTTAGAAATTAAAGTCTGTTTGTGTGTTCAATCTGTTTGCCTCCCTGGGAGTTTGAGTTTGGATTTGTGCCCTCACAACAACACACAACCCAAATGACAGCCAGATTTGGTATAAATGCCTTGACCTGAAAAAATAAATCGGATGATTTTGGAGCGATAAAACTCTTGTTAGATCAAAATAAACAGGTAACCCATGAATTATTTCTTTATTTGAACCTTTTCCCCCTTTGATATCAGTCCTCAAAAAAACAGACTTGAGTTTATGTATGGAGGTGTTTTTTTTCTAAATATGTGAATCTATAATTACAAAATATATGTGAATAACATAATTTTAAACATTCAATCTTTTTTATGTCGATTTTTAATCACTTTACTTTACTACTACTGTCAAATTTACTATGCAACTAAGGTATAAAGCTGAAAAACCTACCAGTGAACCGGACACTAATTTAGTGCCATCTTGTACCAGTGAAAGGGTTATGACACTCCACTGCGTCCAGGCTGCCCGGAGCTGACAGACTTGAAAGGAGTTGACAGTAGGAGACAAACAAACTGTCAGCTAACACAAAGACCAGCAAAAGGGAGAGGACAGTAATTACAGCAATAGTTGAAGCCCTTGGCAAGTGAACATTACTTCTGCCACCATCGCCTCCCTCAGCGAAATAACTTTCAGCAGCAATGGTAGTAAATAATTAAGAAAACAAGAGTAGATGTTTGTGTTGCTTTGCTTTACTGTAGACGGCTTATTCACACTTAAGAACTGCAATATAGAGCAAGAAATTTCCCTTTCTGGCAGACTGGTAGGTACAATCTTGTGTCATTATTGTTATACTGTTTCTGTATATCTTTTTATTCTGTGATGTTTGTTTGTTAAATTAATTACAGCATCTGTTTGTCATGAGAGAAATCCAATTGTGGAACTGTAGAATACTTTTAAAACAGGAATATTAAATGGTAATTTCTACAATTTGGGTTCCTAGATTGTGCCTTTATACTGATTAGCTCATCAGTAATAATCAACAGGTAACAGAGATAAAAGGGAACACCCCACACCGAATCACACAAAGGTTTGTAATCATGCCAAATTTAAATTTGACCCTTGGGGGAAATAGTTTACTTTTTGAATCCCATTTTGTGCAGCAAAGATGTGATTCAAATTAAATTCAGGCAAAAAAAAACAAAGCATGAAACTTACATTTTATGTTGATCGGAACTCAGTGACTCATGTTTTTGGAGAAGTTTAACTACAATTAATTATTTGCTTTAATTAATCCTGCACAGTGCTTTCCAATTTCAAATGAATAGGGATTACATAAATGTAGATACTGCCAATTAAATTTTCCCAATACATTATTGAACAGTTTCCTGGAAAAAACAGAATGCAAGAAAAATTCATGTCAGTGGCACATTTCGTCAGTTTGCTGCTCAAAAAGATAAAATCAGCGATTCATCAGGGATTTTATTTTTATACACAGTCAATACACTGAATTCAACAAAGCCATGTTTGAAAAAAAAATCCAAACAGCGGTACGCCTGCAGTTATGATTAAATCACCAGGAAGTAGCTTGCCTTCCTTTGTGACTTTCAGTAGTATGGGAATGTAAAGATTACACACAAAAGTTGTTCACAAATCATTGGTAAGATTGTTTTTTTGTGTTGTGTTTATAATACATTCACACAATTATAATGTAAAAAAAAATCACAAGTATCTACACTTCACTGAATAAAGTATGCACAGCAGGTTTGTACAATTAACGTACAATAATGAATACTCTACAAATGTTGTAACTGTAGATCACAGTGTAAAAATGTGTCATGATGTGAGGGTTTGCGACATGAGGCTTAATTTAAATTGAAAACCACAGACCAGCTGGGCATTTTCGATATACAGTTCAATAAAACAGTGAAACAAACAAAAACGTTGCTGCCCTCATCATCATACCTGTTAAAATTAGTCAACATACTGGGTGATGTCATGTTCCATGTATTACATTCAACACATTACTAATTAATTTATTCATCATTGCGCTTTTTGGTTACATAGACAGCTGCTGTGGATAGACAAAAGACAAAAAATGAGGATATAACATCACTTTTAACAAACTGGAACAATCAAATGTATTCCAATTAGCTTATTCTTTCTTTAAAAAGGCTTAAAATTAATTGGTTAAAGGTTGATCCAACTTCCCCAGTCCTATGATTACTGCTGACTGCACAAAATCACATCTTAAATGTCATTTTTGAAATCATTTTTCTTTTTTAAATGTATTTCTGATTCCTAAAAACTGACAAATGCCAATACTACTGCTTCTCTCATCATAAAAATGTCCTTTTATCACTTCTCATAATCACATGCATCTTCCGGGTGAACTATGATGAAGCTGCACATACGATGACCAGCTGTACTGAACAAATTACAATTTGTACGCAGTACAAAATGGATCAAATTAAAAGCTGATATCATGCAAAAATTATATCACAACATTTATAACACAGTCAACAGCCACAAGAAGTAATAGTCAATCAAAATGTTTGACTTCAAAAAATTCCGTACAGTAAACATGATACAATTACAACAGAAACACAGACAAGGCTTACTTTTTCTTTTTGGCACACACCAATGCAACTAAAACAGCGACCAGTTTTAAAGAACATCAGCAGCTCAGCTGCTGCCCGCCCCAGGTGTGAATGTCAATGCAAGGAAAGCAGATGAAGACATAGTTGCGTTGCTCCTGAGAGGCAAAGAAAATAACAGTGTCTGTATTTTCAACATTTGGACCTCCAGCAGGTAAGCAATATTACTAAAGCCCCTGTAGAGTTGTTATGAAAGATGAGTGACAAGCATTGCCGACACGCACATTTCAAAATGTCTCTGGATTTGTGGATGTTCGACCAACGGGAGTAACACCGCTGAAGAACATGATACTGTGACTGCTCAACCTGGGTATGCCTGAAACTCGAAATGCATTCAAGCAGGAGCATTTTACGCATTTTAAGTTTGGAAGAGATCATAAAGAACATCAAGCTTAATTCACGATGAGGAGGTGAAGCTATTTAACATTTAGTTTTGATGCAACAATTTGGACAGAAATTAATATAATGAACGCACAATCCTTCAGACTTACACAGTATGGACAAACTAAGTTTGATGTGGACTACTTTGTTGAGTAATCATCACTGAACTGATTATAAACGGGACCACTCAGAACCACGTTCTATTTATTTTTCATGTTTTTAATTTTAGTTGTTCACTGAAACCAACACACACACACACACACACACACATACACACACACACCAATGAACCTGCAGCAAGGCTGTTGGCTCTGCGTGGCTTAACTCGGGCACAGTGGTGCTTCATATCAAACACTACCATCAGCATGCAACTCAGATCACATGGAAATCCATGCTATATCTGCCAAGATATGAAACTAAGAGGAAAAATGTCAACATGGTAATGGTACTGCACTCAGGGTCAGGAAGGATCACAAACTTCAGCCTTCATGTTAAAATAAATTGGTGTTCCCAATGAACAGCGTTACTATTATATGGGTTAGCATTAAGCAGTCAAAGCTCCATACTTTCTGTGCACGTTTCCTTAAGCGTCTGAGAATCCTATGGCTGTCTTTCACTAAATCTGCTGCTGGAATTGGGAAACTCCTGTTCAAAAAAGGAATCTTTATATAAATAAAGCCTCTGAGATGGATTCTAAAGCCACAAAAGGAAAGTATATAAAAATGTATGTATCATCATTCAAAATTCGGAGTGTATCAAACTTACCGTTGGACCAGCATCAACTCCATTAGGACTGAATGAACATCATGCGTGTAAAGCTTTGCAGATAGTGCTGCACATGGTCGGAATAATTGGATCTGAAGCCTCAAAACAAAGATGTCTTCATGCATCTCACATAATCTGTGACAAATCCTGCTTACTGCCTCAAGGAAAAACTTCCTTCATTAAACAATTGTCAGTAAATATTCCTTTTAGTCTATTTGAATACCCAATTCGATCCACACACTGAGAAACCCGATATTTTATGCTTGTCCCTCAGTATAATGCTTCTTAGTTCTGTAGCTGTTCCCTGTGAGTATTCAAGTAATTGAATTAACTCTCATCGGACAGTTTAAGCTTAATTAATTTCCACGTCTGGAAATGGCTGCAGTGTTTATGGAATAACATTTACAACATTTTGCAACTCAAGCAACTTTTTAAAAAAGTGTGTCATACACAAGTGGCACTTTGTGATTCAACTGCAAAATTACTGCTGAACTCCATGGATTCAGTGAGTAAATAGAACAAACTGATGAGAATTTCCAATTAAATTTCATAAATCATATGGTGGAAAAATACATTAGCCTACTTTACTCGCAATTGAACTTATTAGGTAAATAAACTGCTGCTGGTAGCAGTCACTGTTAGTCACTCTGGATAATTCTATACCCCTCATGCGTTTTCTGAAATAAAAAAAAAATCCTTGGCTTGACAAGACAGCATAAAAAGTGAGAAAACAAAAAAAGCCATTTCGAATGACAGTTTCAAGGACATTCTTTTAACTGACTAAAAGTAAAAAAGCTATGTCAACACAAAAGAAATTCTGTGGAAAAATGATGAAATTTCAGACACATTATAATTACTATGCCTTCCTTGATATTTCTCTTTGTCTGCACAAATTGTTCCCATCCTAAAATCAAATACTAAATTGCAGCAGAAGAAAACATCTGAGGAGGGTAATAATTGTGCGGCGCATTACATGCCAACGCAGTCCTTTCACTCCTGAGTGCTGCTGCTACGTTTCTGCACCACGAGGCCCAGAGGCTGCAACAGGGACTGGATTGTACAGCTCCACATCAAAACAAAAAACAGTTTACGGAAATGCCTGTGTGAGGCTTTTAAGCCATTAAACACACACTTAGGCATCACGGGCGTCAAAACCTCCACCTTAAGTCACTCTAAGTTGTGATGCTGTGCATTAGGGGTTCCCACCTGGCTACCCAAGTTAACGCAATTTAAATTACGTATTTTAAAAAAAACTTTCTATAAAAAGTCAATGATCTCCTCACTTTGCCCTCTCAAATTAGTTTTTGTGTATTCAACTTTGTGTCCTAATTGAGTATGAACAAATTAAAGAGTTTTTTTTGTCTTAGTGCCACTGGTGTTAAGGTCTATGTGGATATTTGGAGATTCATGTGGTCCATTTAGAATTGATGGCATATTTATGTTACATAGCTCAACACATGAAGACAAAATGTGTTGTGAATGAAAAAAAGCAGATCTAGAAGGAAAAAACACCAATGAAATGCACATATATTGATATCACACTGGATAGATCCACCACTGGAATGAATCCTAAATGTGGGAGAAAGAGCAGACACAGACAAAAAAAGATGAACTGAAATATCCAGTGGAGTGGCGGCAAAGAGTTGAGACAACTGAGAACATGATCTCACAGAGAGCAGAGGACTCTGTCTCATCTTAACCACGACAGATCTAATTTGGTTTAGGTGAAGTCTGGGTCATATTCAAAGGTAGAACTATACTACTTCATTTATTTAATAATACCAAGTGAAGACAAAAATGAAATGAGTTAGCAAAGCACTCCATTTGTTTTAACCTTTTCCAGTCTGATATTTGGAATACTTATCCACTAAAAAAATCACAAAATCTAATTAGAGTTTTCATTTCCTTTTTAAGGATGATAATCCTGATAATATTCCAGCAGCACATGGCATTGGCTTGGCCTCTGTTGCTTTGCTGTTTTGGGCGGTGAATGGAGCTAACGTTGTGAAGATAAAGAAATGATTGCCATCAGAAATTTTTAGAGAGACCCTGAGAAAAAGTCGATTTTGTTTTTGAAGGATGGAATTGCTGCAAATAAGACTAATACCAAACCTAGGGAGGAAAAGGCGATGTGGACTGAAAAATTGATCAACTGGAGAGTGAATAATGCAACAGAGGACAAAAATTAAACACATGTAAGCATCTGTAATATTCAAAAGATTTTTTGTAATTAAAATAATTATAAAATAAAACTCTGTTACCATTACGGATTAAGTAAATCTATATAGAAATTTAGATGTGGTAATATCTTCTTTCATAAATCTGAACTGTTTTAAACACAGGGAATGACTGCAGGCTGAAGCTTCAATTGATGATGTTTATTGCTAAGTGCTGCATAAATGTGTGATTATTATCTTAACTCTGACCTTGTCTGGTCTTTCCAAAATAACAAATGACCATGTTAATACTTTACCAAATTAGCTGCTAAAATAAATAGAGGCGAAAAAGGCGTTTCAAGCTCAGTTAAGACAGATAGACCCAAACGTTGCATATTACCAATCTCCTCTTGTTTACCATCAGCTCATCATTTATGGTCAAACTAATCTAAAAATGCTCCTTCTGCCAGTAATCCTCCACAGAAATCCCCCCCAGAATATATATACGCACAGACTTAAATTGAAACTAAACCCTCTTAATTTTTGTTGTCACTTTTGCAAATCTTTGTCTTTATAGCCACATTTAGACATCATTGTTTTGTGTATCACATATTCACAGACA
This sequence comes from Menidia beryllina, assembly GCA_013363375.1. Lineage (NCBI taxonomy): Eukaryota > Metazoa > Chordata > Actinopteri > Atheriniformes > Atherinopsidae > Menidia > Menidia beryllina. The sequence goes on along the minus strand of JABUIW010000031.1, from coordinate 7,304,222 downwards.
ACATTTGAAATGAGTTCCTAGGCTTTACACTTCATAGAGCTGTGGTTGCTTAAATTAAGAGAAATGTTCAGTTCTCATTGTCTGAAGATCTATGTGCCTTATACCTTCACTGTTTTGTTGCAGCATGGGTAACATATACAGCTCAATCCATTTAGAAAAGATGAAATAAATACTATTTGTTCACTATAAAGAAGAAATCCAGACCCATTAAAGGACAACAGTGAATGTTTATGATATGAGTTATTGGCATGAATGGACATTAACCATTTTAACAGGCCTCGAATCACTTACAGACATTTTAGGTGGATGGTTAGAGGAGTTCATTTGTCGGTGTGAACGTGTGGATGTGTGTGAGAGTGTGCGGCACCGTTTGTTTCTGTGAGCACACGGACAGCACCGCATGCTGCTTTGGCTGTTTTCTGCATGTGGTAGTGTCACTATATCCATCATTGGCATTCTCCACGGGGGTGAGCTTGGCCGAGGCGTCCGTCGTTTCCAGCGGGTTTCCCGGGCTGACGACTTGGCTGTTTTCCTGCAGGGGCCACATTTCCTGCCAAGTGAGCGACTGTTGATGAGGGGGATGGCCGCTGAGCAGGGGTCTTTTCTGCCTGTAGTTAGCCCACACCTGCAGAATGGTCTCTTTGAAAGGCCGCGTGGTAAGTGTGTAAAGGATGGGGTTCAGGGCACTGTTGATGGGCAGAATAAAGATCACAACCCACGAGCTGATAGTGCCTGCCAGTAGAGACAAAGATAAAAAGGCAAAAAAAAAAGACAAAAATAAATGTAATAAACATGACAGTACACTATTAAAGACTGTTAGAACTTGGAAAATTATTCTGACACCAAAATCTTTTATCAAGGCACTTTTAGCAACATATTAGTGACACCTAATATGGGCAATAATAAATACTGTGAAAAAGTATTGCTCCAGGATGGCTACAGTTAAATCCCGAAAAAAAAGAAGATTGGATTCACATTAATCAGATTAGTGACAAACTGTCCTGTCTTCATCATGTAGCATCAAATCTCGCAGAATGAGACACTGTCTTTTTTTGTTTTTTTAATACCCACTCCGAAAGGAAAATGTGCATATAATGTGTTGCCTTGTTTTTCATTTTATGTTCAGGCGGCAAAATTACACTTTGTTCAACACATGACGACACCATGTAAGCAAATAAGAAAACATTTCACTGCATGGGGAGCACTGAAACTAAAGGCCTCCCTTCGTGGTGATTTGTGACTTGCTGGTTTCAGTGTAATTGAAATCTACCTTTTTGCCAGCGATTCAGATGTTTCTCAAGAAATGTATTTCACAGTTATTTTACAAATTTTCGTTCTGTCATGCTGTCACATCCCCTCAGCTTTACCCAAATAGCAAATCTAACCACGAGGGATGGATAATCTTACCTTTTGGAGTGACTTTGATAAGGCAGACAAAGGGAAAAAAGAGTGGAACTAAAGTCACAGTCTGAAGTAAAATATAATAAAATGAATCATAAAAGACACAATGCGTGTTGATCACTTCATGACGTATTAGTGACGATAAAGATCTCCTTTCATCTTTAAATGAAATGAGCTGAACTCAGAGTGGCATGGGGAAGTCTGCCACTAATTGATTTTTCAGATAAGAAAATATCTAATAAATGCAATAATAATATATTGTATATAACTTAAAATCAGCTTTGTGATGTGCTTTTTTCTTAAGCAACTGTCTGTTTTGTAATATGACAATGCTCTAAAACAACCTGAAATGCATTCTGCAAATGTTTGCTTTAGAGACCTTTTTGTTCGTCCATTTGTAAAACTCTCCATAAGGATTCTTTCACAACTAAATTTCCCTCAAGATTTATAATAACCCTGACCCAAAACAAAGGACCTGAAAATGTGTGATGTGCATTTTGCAATGATAATGTAGTGACATTCTCAACCTGAAACATTGCAATGAAGAGCCTGATCTTCATTAAAATCTTTAAACAAATAATTTTTTGTGTGCATTTGTTGACCATGGTCGCACAGTGGTAGGTATGCATGGAAAAGAGGTTAAAGTCTATTGAAGAGATACTTTCAGTTCTACTATACCTGGAATCTCCACTTGCATTAATGACAAGATCTTGAGGATGAATATGGGGATCCAGCAGAGGGAGTCGGTAATGACGATAGAGAAGAACCGTTTGGCAATGGTGACCTCCTTTTTAATGTGGTTGCTGTACTTAGTGGTCTGAGTGCCCGTCCTCTGGATGTTATAAAACATGCTTGCATAGGAAAACACAATAATGAGGAACGCCACCAGATTGAGACCTATGGAAAGACATTTAATTAGTTGATAATCTTCAATAACTCATGATTGCAATGAAAATTAAAAGTTTTGACAAAGCTCAGGGTGTGCTTCTATTGAAATAATGTACAATTATTATATCGTGAGACTACTGTTTACAGTAAGCTTTGGAGGACATAGACAAGTAAAACAAAAACACATACGAAACCAGCTCAAGAACAAATACCTACCTAGGAAAATGACAATGGAGTAAACATGAGCCCAAGCTGTCTCCGGCTGCTCAGAATGCAAAGGAAAACAGACTCCATTTGTGCCATAAAAGTTGCGAAATAAGCCCTTGCACACAAGAGGCAGAAAGGCAATGATAAATCCGAACACCCAAATCCCGAAGAGGATAGTAACAGTTCGACGCCAGCCTGGAGTCAAGTACTGGAAAGGGTAAACGATGCAGATGTACTTCTCCAGAGTGAGATAGGTGAGGAGCAGCACAGATACTTCGGTGGACAGCATGGCCAAAGAACCGATGACCTGACACTGACTGCTGTCCATCCAGGCCTGAGCGTGCCGATTGTACTCCCCTCGAAACTTTAAGTCGTACGCGCCAATCATGAAGAGATAAATCCCCATCAGCCCATCTGCACCTGGAAGCACAGACAGCTGCATTAAAACATTCATTCATCCCTGACTATTCCATGAAGTTCTTCTTTTTAAGGCAGTTTTTATCAGTGTGAAAAATATAATCACATCGCTCCCATATCTGGGCCAGACTCCGACTTTCCATCTTTAAAATGGAGATGTCAAGGAGGGTACGGGTCGCCCTCCGCTGGAGGATAACTCCAACAATCAGTCAACTGATTACATATTTATATGTTTGCTCATGCTTTGAATGCTACCGTGAGTGCCACATGATATGGATGGTTGTGTGCCAGGGAGATTTATGGCACAGCAGTTGTGGAATATACAGTATATGGTGCGTTTGAGATTTTTAACTGTTTCCAGTCATGCAGTGAAACTTAAGCAAAGATGTGACAGGAATAACTTAATTTTTCCCATAGCGTTGTCCTTCTAATAATCCACAATTTAGGTTGAATTGTCTATTTGGTTGACTCAGGACCCTGTGCTGGTAAATTAACGATTTGAAAAGAGGACCTCATGACAAATTAGATATAGGCAAAATAAAAAGAAAGAAATCCACTGTATTGTTTTTATAAAGGCTGGGGGAGATTATTCTCTAAGAAAAAGCCTAAACTTATGAGGTAGGTAGATTCATCGTTTATAGCTGGGACTAAAAAAGTTGCTTTTACAGGTTAATCAAGTCTCACACTGTATCAAACTTCTAATTGAAACAACGTGGTGCATATACAAAAGGTGAGGGGATTTCCAGGTGCCTGCAATTGATCCACTTCCCCCTGATCAAGGGGATGTGGCTCGTCTCCAGAGCCGTCTGAACTCATTCCCGCTGATCACTTATGGGAGCTTTTGGGTGAAAAGAAAGTTTTCTTTGTCACAGAAACATTTGCGACAATGGCCGACCACTTTACAGCCACCTTATGCGCCCAGCTGACAGTCGGCCGTCAGTCAAATCTGGACAGTCGGACTCGATCGGTGTCCTTTTCCTTTTCCAAGTCGAGGAACTGGCTTCACGTCTATCTGCCGAAGAGCTGACTCTGACTGGATTTTCTGAATATTGAATGACTGCTCGCAGGGGGACATGGCAGCGATTTCAGAAAGAAGCCAGTCCCCGTGACCCTTTTTCCTGCACCTGTTATTCTTTTTCGCTTGTTATGAAAGAGGAGAGAACAAAAGCAGCTGGAGGGGGTCACGCAGCGCCCTGCTCTGCTTTACGCACACGTCAAACACACAAAAACTGACAATCTGAAATTCTGTCACAGAGGCATGCAGAATCCATCCCTATCGTATAGGGAAATAATCTTTTCCCCGGGCCCCATGGGAAATAAAGAACTAACCTGAGTGGAGTGACACGGAGAAGCCCATTTGTGTCAGCTAAATGTTGATGACATTAACAATGTGATGGCATCTGATGGAACCATCGCACGGGACCCTTGCACAGATAATTGTCATCCTGTAGTATATCTCTAATCTGAAACAGGGCTGGAGTCAGGCTTTTCCAAACAGTAGCACAACAGTGAAATTCTCTGTAGCGCTGTCTGAAAACAGATTGTCACACACAGAAACTTCTGACTGCTTAACCACTGTCAGATAGTGATGTGAGAAGCTTATCTATTGACAGTATGAGGGCAAGCGTCCTCTGCTTGATGGTCATGATGGGAAAACAACATTAAACAAATAATAAAAGCTGACAGATAAAGCCACGCGGTAAAGCTGGTTTCTCATAGAAAATGTGTAAACAACACAGAACCCCTTTTTTTTTTCTGGCAGAGCGTCCATCCAAACATCTTCCCAGAGGAAAACCCTATGTGGACATAAGGCCCAATTAAGCCTGTCAAACACAATCTTTTTTTTAATGTTTAGCATTGTCACAACAGCGAAGCTCTGTAGGATGACGAAATAAAGAGTATGAGATAATTATGGCTCAAGAGGCAGCAACTCCGTAAAAAAACACACAAAAAACCCCACATTACTACTCCAAAAAAAAAAAAAAAAAAAGAAAAAACTTAAATCTCTGCTGTCTTATTTCGCTCGTACCATGCGTTCTGCCCTAACAAGGTTCATTTCCATGTGCTGGCACAGCTTGCAGGTCCTGATTGGCACATGGAAATCGTCTTCATGTTCTATTCAGATAGTTCAGATGTTGAAAACACAGCAAGCAGGTGATCAAACAGCTCTCAGTTTTAGGAAAGCTTAAGCTTAAATCGAATTCAGCCTAGAAATAGTGCTTTAAATTGAATCATTTCAAGATAGAATTTATTTTTTATTAAGAGAGGAAGGCTGATTGGCACCACTACAAAAACAATTATGATCTTATCTAGCAGAAATTTGGAGGGATAAGAACTTGACTCGGTAAATGCAGAGAGCTGGCATTTTCTTTACAAAGATGTCTATTCTTCTGATCCAAAGTACATTTTCACACTAAATTTAAACGGTTTTCTTCTCCACCTACTTTATTTGCCCAAGGCTGACTGATTGTAGTTTTTTGCTTTCCCAACCGAAGCTGCAGTTGAATTTACAACTTCTACATTGTTATGATCTCTTTGCTGCATTATCTGTGCTTGGTTAATAGTATTTTTCTAATACATAACAACCCTACTTCAAACCCCTGTTTTTATAAATTCATTTAATATAAAGAGCAAAAGAAAGCCTATGATTTACTAAAGAAATCATTTGTGTTTTCAGGTACAATGGAAAGACTGAGAGCAGACCAAACTGTTATGAACATCATTATTCGCACCCATCTGTGGAAACCACAGATGGGACGTGGTTGTCGGAAATAGTGGCATTTCAAAACAGATTTTCAATCCGGTTCTAAATACAGAATACTCCAAATGGGAAGTCTATCCTTTGTTTACAGGCTAAAATGTGCTCTGTTCCTGTAACAACAAGATTAGAGGCAACTTGCATAAATGTCTTGATGCATAAAGACATAATCCACTGATGTGAAAAAGAGACACAATTTGTTTCTCTTGTCTCGGTTTTCATTCTGCTAAGCTCTTTAAGCTCTGTTTCATCTGTTCTCAAGCCCCACTGACATTTCAGGAATACTTTCGGAGATAAGTGCATTTAACAAAATCAGCCTTTGAATGACCTAAAATAAGATGGCTAATAAAATCTGGCCTCCCAACAGTATAATAGATGTGGCGGGGAGAGGACCCGACACCTGTTTTAATATAGCTTTTTGTCTTTGGATGTTCTTATCTAAGACTTCTTTTTATTTGCATTCAGTATTTCCCCCACGGTTATCATATCGCGCCTCTTTTCATTTAATTTTCTATTCTCTTCAAATACCATCGGTAATTGACATTTCTCCTTTGCCATATCATGGAATGACCTATATGGTTTATTATTCTTAAGATATCCTGGCACAGGAGATCATTTGCAGGAAAACGTCTCAAATAGTTTCAAATTAGACTTAGAACTTAGACCTAATTAGAATAAGAATTAGACCAGAAACAAGGATCCTGCTCAAACTTAATTTCAGGTGTTTGAGATTGCAGCACATATACAGTATTTCGCACGTTACACCGACTTACAGCACAGGGAGATGATGCACATGGCATGCAGCTTGTTCTCTGAGCGGATGTAGGAGCGCATACATATGACGAAGATGTTGCCGAAGCAGGTGGTGGCGGAGACGACCCAAACAAAGACCCTCAGCACAATGTTGGCCAGCAGGTTCTCAAAAGACGAGATGCCGTCAGTGTTGGGCTTGCAGCTGCGCACGTGAGGGGCATAGCCACAGTACTGGAACTTCTTGAAATAGCTGTCAGGTTAAAAAGAGAGTAACATAGAGTATTTCTACATGCTTAAGTTTAACAAATACAGTGAATTACTTAGTATTGAATAAACAGCAGTGTCAGGCTGTGCAGCCCTAAGTGTTGAAGACTAGAATTTAAATTGATGTATTTTTGGTTGTTTGTTTTCAATTCTTTGATACCCCCAACAGAGGAAATCAACAAATGTCTAAAATTACTCATTCATTTAAAGAAGCAAAGAAATCTAATGATTTGTCTTGATGGAATCCAGTCATGCTTATTTAACATATCAATATTTATGTACCTTTATTTTCATTCTTCCCACAGTATTATCCTTTCAACAAAGGTAACTCTGGCTTATTATACCTGCAAACTGGTTTCCTTTTGTGCACATGTAATGTGGCTGACTGGGACTAAACATGGAGGCTGATGTGAAGGTATTGGCTGCACAGGTTAAGGTTTCTTAATGCAAAGAACTTTACCTTTAAAATTTAGAATAGCAAAAACTTGATTTGGACAATGATTTCATTACCAAGTTCAAGACAATTTTTCTAAAGAAGAACATTGAGTTTTGATGATGTTTAACCAAATGTCTTGTGACATTTTCACAAATGTACAACTGATGAATTATGTATTACCAAACCAACATTCAGCCAACTTTAGAGCTCAGAATCTCTCCATATATGCTTAGTTTGTGCAGTAAAGCTAAAATTAATCCCCATAAAGTAAAACACAATCTTCCTGTATAAAGATGCTAAAGCAGGTCACATGCCACTTTAAACCAGAGCTCCTGTGTATAAATCCAAGGCTGGAAGAGCTGAAAAGGCACTCCTCTTTTCTTGGTTCATCTTTTCCAGGATCTGTTCGGATCTCTGTGCTGTTTAAGCCACAGAGAAGAGGGATCACGCTAAGCCTGACTTAATCATGTCCCAGGTGGAAAAGATGCCAGAATCTCAATAAGGCTAGTTCCGGGCTCACTGAGGTGCAGTATGTGTGGGAAAATGTTGATCTCTTGAGCATGACAATGAAGTACTTACATGTGCGTTAGATATTTAAGGGGCTCAAACATCCTGCGTTGTATATTATCAATTTCTATCCCCTCTATGCTCCTGACAAAAAGAAGAAGCACTTTATTAAGTATTACTTTTGCTTTAATAAACACATAATGTTAAAACACGAAAGTAGTCATTCACAGCTCAGAACATGCTGCAATGCTCAAAACTGAAACGTGGAAAAAATGGCTAACTTTCTGTAGAATTATCATACTGTGTTTTCCACTCTGACAAAACAGGATTTTTTTCCCACTTTGGATCCACAATACACATTTAATATCTATTTGTCATTGGTGTTGTCAGACATACTTACAAGGATTTTAATTTATGTAACTTGTCAAAGTGGTAAACTTGAAGTTCCATGATGGGATTGAAGGAAATATTGCTGGAAAATAAAATAAAAGAATCTATTCACCTTAAAAATATAACAGGTAAAAAAAATATAACAACCCCATTTAAGAATGACAATACTTTACAGGACACATCACATGTATCCTGACTGTTTCTTTCTTTACTCAGTCACATCGTGCCATTATAACTACTGCTGCATTTCTTCCAGATTCCTCTCAGTATTTGGGTGCATGTGAAATCTTGTTATACAGAACTCAAGATTTTGGTTAGCTGTATGACTATCAATGCATTTACTGGCTTCTGCTCATACATTTTGTATATGTTCCTGTATTTACAACCACAGTTGTTACTGGCAGTGGCAGAGTGTTCCAGACATAACCTGAGAAATAAATAGGGAGTTTAAAATTAACCTCCAGCATTATGGCTGATTTGTGGTTCTTTTGAAGTGAAAACAACATGTTTACGATTTTGTTAATTTATTTCAGTTCCCTATGGACAGTTTGGTAATTGTGAGCCAGTTAATAGTTGTGTCAAAGATTAAGATGCAGGGCTTCTATTACGACTGTTTCTACACATAAGCTCATCTCTGAAAAAATACCCAGTATCTCAATAACATCTATTCTTTGCCAAAAAGTCCTTAACAGCAAAAAAACATAATTCTCTGGCACGATCAGAAGCCGCACATTATCATGGAATTTGTGTGTTTTCAAAGCAAACTGTGTTTAACTCACAGTTGGAGCAAATCCTCCAGTAAGAAAAATAAATTGGGTGGTATTACCACAAGCCTGTTGTTGGATAGATCCCTACACAGAGACAAAAAAAAAAATCAAAATTAGATATAGAAACATAAAAAAAAACCCACTTAAGCATGCTGATAGGACAGAAAGTCCTCTTAAGATCGACACACATCATTAAACGATCTACAAACCCCGGGGTGGATTACATAACAAGCTCAATGAAACAAAAAAGCAAAGAAAAGAACATACTAGTGCCAGTTCTTTTTTAATTGTAATTCTATATTTGAAACAGCAGAATTTTTTCATATCTCTCTGATTATGTATAATCTTCTTTGCCAGATTGACTTCTATTTTCAGACACAAACTGATAAACAAGAATAGATTTACAATAAGGAATTTTTAACATCTTAGAAATAAGGAGAGCATTGCTATAAGTAGTAGTTTGCTTGGGTGTTTTGTTTTCAATTCAAAATGGGATTTTACCATAAAAGAAAACTGTTACCAGGCATATCCCTTAAACATGACTTATATATTTGCAAAAAACAAGACTCAATATTATAATGTGGGTTTTACTCCTACATTGAGGAACTTCACTTATAAATAGCACAAACAGCCATGAAAAATAAACACGCCGTTTAAAAAAAGAGAGACTAAATATTGATGACTAATGTTACAATGTCATCAAATTTTTTAATTTATCTTGGGCAAAAAGCTATAATAATTTCTTAGGACTCTCCATTAACAGTATTTGTCATCATTACTAATTCTTAAACTGCCACAAGAGACAGATTGTGTTTTTTAGAAATTATCCTAGTACTTTCTTGAAATTCTGACTTCACAAGAATGGGACAAATACAGTAAAAACACATTGCCTCCGGACACTGCTGCTGCTGCTGGCATGGAAGTAGAAACATTTCACAGGTCCTTGGAAGAGGAGCTGTTAGGACTCATAAGGCTTTTATCAGCTTTGTACAGGCAACAAAAGGGCACATAAAAAGAAAACGAGACTTCTGTGAAGATCACTCTAACAAAGACCTGGGAGACAACATCTACTACAGAATGTGAGGATCTCCAGTCATCTATGACAGCTTTTAACTTCTGTGGTTATAAGTCAGTCATTTAAAGAGTGCTGTCCTGTAAAGCACACCACAAAACGGCCCTCAAAAGCTAAAGTGTTATTGATTGTAATTAATACTACCACTGCAAATATTGGTTAAAAAAAGCTTAAATATGTCAAAATGCATATGAAGAAACTAACTATTGTGGTATTTTTACTGTCGTCATTGAGTCATAGTCTCATCTTATCTATCTTTGTATAACTGGACTATTTTGATAATAGCAGCTTAGAAAATCTGAGAATGCAAAAGATTTTCTATAAGGAAAATAATTCAGTTCCTGAATTCACATGACCTCTGTCTCATTGAAATGAGACTTAGTGTTGAAGTGGAAACTACAGCAAACAAACAGACCAATTCAACTGGCAAGCCTGAGGCTTAAAATGACTACAAAAAGTTGTTGTCATTAAAAAGCCAGCTCAAGTTTGTTCAGTGAAGCCTTCCCTCCACATGTGATATTAATAGACATTTGAAATCATGTCATTCATAGCTTTCAGCAGCAATGCACTTGAGCATTGTACTTCCAGGAAGTCACATCCTTATTCAAACAGACTCTGAATGTTGTTATGTTGCCCTTCATATTTCTTAACTCATCGTGCATAAAATGTCTTTAAGTGATCTTCATAGCTTCAGTTTTCTTTTAGAAAACTCTTCAAAATGGTGTTTTTTCTTCCTTGTATGAAGTTTGTCCGCCAAATGTAAATTAAAAAGTGGTAACTTACAACTCTCCGAGCTTTCGGAGGACAGAGAAAGCCTGCTCGTGTATGTAGCTGATCTTGTTTCGCTGCAAAACTCTGGAGAAAAGGCAATAAACACAAAGCAGGAATTACATTGCTCCTTTTTGACCTTTCCTAATCCCATTTAATGAACTTGCCAGCAATCGACTGCATGCACAAGCTACAGTCTGCAATCAATTTTTGGGAGACTGATTGGTGAGGTTCAGCCAATACAAAAAATCTGAAAGCAAGAACTTTGCTCCTTTGTGGATTAAATGATGTAAATTTATACTTACAGAACTGTCAACATGCTACAGGAGCGGAGGGAGACATTTCCAATCATTTCAATGAGATTTCCCTCTAAATCCCTGCAGGAACATTATGAAACGCACACATATAGGAAGCATTGAGACACTTTTAGACACAAACAGAGAGAAACAACACATCACACCACTTGTCATTGTGTATGACAAGAGAAACTCTGTATTTTTGACATCCAACTTACAGCCAGTTCAGTTTGGGCATTTCTCGACAGATGTCATCTAACCTTGTCAATGAGTTGTTCAACAAAACCCTGTCAATCAGAGAGATGGAAAGAAACAAGGTGTTGTGCATTTTGCTTTCCTGTCCGTTCAATGTCAGCAGAAAAAAAAGGCTCCGAATTACAGGAAGAGAGAAAGAGTTGTGTAATGATGAAGTAAAAACTCACAGTAAAACAAGGGAATTCAGTCCTGAAAATGTCATGGGTGAGATCTGATGGATATTGTTGTTTTCAAGGATCCTGGAACAGTAAGATATTGCATCAGTTACTCCATGTTTGCAGAACTTTAATGAAAATAAAACTAAATAAAGAACAGTGTGAGAAAGAAAACCTTGCACAAATGAAAAGAGGACAAATAGAAGGAAAACAGGATTGTGTGAGCACTGCAAACATACAGCCACTCCAGCTTGTGCAGGTCCATGAATACATGCGGCATCAGGGCGGTTATCTTGTTGTAGCTCAGATATCTACAATTGAAAACAAAACGTTAATGGTAAAACTTGTTTCATTTAATTTTAAGCTAAGGATTTTGACATTTTAAAATTAAACATTTAAAATTAAAAAAAAGTTTCGGGACTTTTTTAAACTTAATGTTTTTATGACTTTGCCTCTGAAACCAGGTTTCCATAATGACAGGGAGTGAAGAAACATTAATTAAAATGTTGACTGTGTAACAGACATTAGACATTTGGCAATATTCGGTGTCCAGAATTTATTGTTCCTAAATCCAAAATTGGATACTTCTGGTCTCATTAGACCCCTCAAACATTTACTAATACTTCTGGGACCAATTTCTGTTTCATTGGGCAAACGTCAACCAGCTGCATTGATAACTGGATAACAGATGTGTCGACCAAAAACCTGAACTTATTTTCTATATAAGGAGGCCTTTACTTTTGTGACTTAATACCATTTTGAGTTCGGATATTGAGTTTTTCGGATGTTAAGATTTCATCAAACAGTCTACAATCCCAATCACAGAAGTTCTTTTTTACTTCTATAACTTCTTTTTTATAGACCAATAATTAAAAAAACAAAATCTTTAGTTATGTCCAGGCTGTGCATTAGTACTAGCATTAGAAGGATTAGA
>JABUIW010000031.1:7258789-7286289 GCA_013363375.1 Menidia beryllina | reverse complement strand
GGTAAAATCTATGTTTCTGGTAGATATGTAAAAATCCAGTGATGACAGAATATCTTCTTTTTTGTGCTAATTTGATTTCCTCTTTTCAATTCAAGGGGATGCATGGCTTTATATTTAAAAAAAAAAGTCAAGCTGCATAAGAAAAATGTCAAGTACTAGAAAATCATCACACACAATAACAATCACTTGTTAGCCTTTTCAAATAAGTTAACGTGCTTGTGATTAAATAAAGCTGCAACCAATCTGAAATAAGAGAAAAATTTCCTGATCAGTCTTGACTGGAGAAATTAAATGATCACCAGCTCTGGCTTCAAGTTCTTTTAAATAGCTTGAAACCTTTGCGTTGTAATCTTGTTGCAAATCTACTGCAGTTTGCACATGGCCACTGTAAATATGTAATTATATGTTTAATTAGGCTCCTTAGTAGTTAGTAGGTAGTCCTTCAAGGTAGAAGAGGGGCTGAAGAATGAGAGAGGGCATAATCAAATTAGTTATCAACATACCACTTGCACCCATATTAGTGATAAACAACATACAGTATGTCAATTCCATTGGAGAAGAGAGGGTGTTTGGAACGTGCTCTGAATCTAAAGCGTCTATTTCAGTTTCATTTATTCAGTTCTTTGCAATTTGAAACCCTTAAAAAGACCTGAAATCTCAGTGATAAATAGACTTCAGGAAATACTATGCAAAGTGACAGGAAGAAAAAGTCTATGCATACGAGAGGGGAGAAAGAGAAAGCTGCAGACATATCTTCATTTTCTCTGTTGTTGGAGTATATAGAGGAAAAATCCTTCATATGAAAAACTAAATTGTTTTCAAACTCCTTTGATTCTGAGAATTATGTTTTCATCATAGGTAAAAGAACAGGTGAGAAGAGAAGTTCAGAGTTTCATCTTCTGTGACAAATAGAAAATGTTAATCAGTTAACTATCACACAAACATATCCTTTTATACAAATATTTGTGTATAGACATACATTTTCATTCAAATATATGATCAAAAGCTTTAAAAAAGTGCTGAAAGGTCTCAAAAGCAACACATAATTTATATGTTTGACACATTAGAAAAAAAGGTTTAATATGTCAATTTCTTTGGCAAAATTATTTGAGTTTCCTCAAAGAACTAAAATGTTCCACCAAGAACAGCTAAAAGCTTTTTTGATGTATAAGTTAACACTGCGGAGAGAAATGTAGAAGCTTTTTGAGCTGAGAAGGGGGTATGTTTTGTATTTTCAGTGGACAGAAATACTAAGAAGAGGCAAACATCGAGCTACTCTCTCATTTTGAGGTACATGCATCACATTTGAAAATCACGAAGAGTCTTAAGGCCTGTGACTGCTTCAAAACTGAAATGTTACAAGCTTTTCCACACACACTGAGTAGTAAACTAATAGCTTTAAAAGTTGCAACAACACAGCGGTGAACACAAGTAAATTGAGTTTTTGCGCTCTTAAAGAATGAACTAAGTTTTAAATTAATTGCATTTTTCCATAGAAGATTCCCAAAACTCCGCCACAAATCCAGTCTTTGACAGTAAACTAGAAAAAATATGATTTCCAAAAAGGCATTGGAGTAATGCTCAAAGTCTAAAGCTCAGTCACATTTTGACTGTGTCATTTAAAATCCATTTAGTTGGAGAGGACAGGACATTTGCGATAATTCTGTGACCATCCAAATGCACATGGACCTGACGGCGTTAAGTGTAGGCAGTAATGGTTGGAGCTTGGCTTTTCACAGATTAGAAACGATAGAGTCCGGCTGTAATTGAGGGAACGACAGCTGGCTTGAGAAATCTTTCACGGGCAATAAGTTGATTTGGGGTGCTAAAACGAACAGTCACTGTTCTCCATCCAGTCTCCAACCCGTCTGCGTCTTCCACAACATGCAACCAGTCGAGCTTTGGAACAAATATTTAATGTGATGCAAGTTATTAATAAGAAATAACTGACCGCTCTTGTCCCAGAGACCTCCCCCTAAGCTCCTCCCATCGTACTTCAAACATTAATTGCCTCTGCTCGGCACGTGTCTCAGGTCGAATCGATCTTTGCATCCTCTTGCTCAGCAGAACATTTCTTGGAAGTATTGAACTGTTTAGGGAATTTTCCACTGCAATGTCCCTTAAAAAAGTCACAATCTTAATACTCCTTTACAAACAACGTCTCCGAATTGAGACACCCTGCAGGCCCTTTTTTGACCACAGCAGCTTCTTGCTAAACAAGATTTGACCGTTTTTTTAGTGAGGGTGAAGCTACTAAGAGAATGAGGCATGAGGCAGAGATGTGCATGTCGGCTGCTGGGACTTGGCTGGCCAGTGGAAGCTTCGGAAGGTGTCTCTTTGCCTTTTGTAAATCACCAACACAGATATAATCTGGCTCTTGGGTATAATCTTCCCCTCTTTTGAAGATCTGCTGTCACCAGCTATCAAAGCTGATAACCAGCTCCTGAGAATAACTACAAGCTCTGTCACACAAGCCACATCCGAGCTGTTTCTGGCTTATGGCAGACTGAGGTATATCTGAGCTCATGATTGCATCTGCAACCTAATGCACAAACTGAAAGGCTAACGAGGTGGTTAGGCAAGGCAAGTTTATTTTTATAGCACGTTTTGTGTACAAGCAGAAAAACAGGACAAGAAAAATAAGAAAAATTAGATGGATAAAAAGTGAAGGGTGCAGATCAAATACATCCAATTTCCATCTGCACAGTTAAACAGAAGCGTTTTCCGCCTGGATTTAAACGTTGTCAGAGTTGGGGCCTGTCTCACGTCTTCAGGAAGACTGTTTCAGATTTTAGGAGCATGAAATGAACTAAAATGAAGCTTCAGCTGGTTTAGTTCTGACTCTAGGCCCCATCAGGAGACCAGAACCTGGTTCTCAAAGTCTGAGCTGGTTCATCTGGCTCTAACAGGTGTTTTTTCAACCAAGGCTTTCTCTTGAAGGCTGTAACAAGCCTTGATTGAACATTTGATGTCTCTCAGGACATCAGCCTTCTAACTGTCCTGCAATAACTATAGATTTGATGATACCTTTGGTCCACAATTACTTGCCAGAAATATGAAAAAATGGTGACTCAGAATCCATGCCTTGCCGATGGCTGGGACAAACAAGAACACCTCAAAATGCAAAGATCAAATAAATGTAGCCATAGCTTTATAATAGTAGTTGTATTATCCATTTAGCTACCCGTCCGTTTGCAATACATTCATTCTGAGTGAGGTTGGAGGGTATTCCAGCTGTTACTGGGCGAGAGGTGGACCAATGCCCAGTAACTGTATTATCCTATTACACATGATAACAGCTTTTTCGTTTTTGGTTGAGTGGCAGCTTTCACACAATATCAACAAACAAAAATGTGCCACAGTTAAAAAATAAAGCCAGTGTGTATGTGTTGATATAAAACTGTTACTGAAAATGAAAATAAAAAGTTAAAAAAATAAATAAATAAATAAAAATAAAGCCAGGAGGAAAGAATAGTGAGTCAAATCCAATTTTTACAGAGACATATTCATTTGTCTTACAGTAGAGAAATGATTCTGGTTCAGAGAAACTTCTTTGGGTTTCATTTTAAGATTTGTGCAGCATCCTGTGTGAACCTCACAGATTTTATCAACCGTTAACAGATTAAACGGCAGGATGCACAAAGTATCGTTTTACTCTGAAAAAATGTATGACAAAATAAATTAATCCATATGAACCATAGTTGTGAACCATGCACAAACGCAAGCTCTGTGACTCGTTGAGTGCTGGAATAACAATATTTTTTACTGCCCAATGAATACCGACTAATAGATCCCAGAGATGGAACAGCACGAACAGAGGTGATCATGTCACTGGTCTGAGACTTTGCCTGCTGAGAATTTTAATAGAATGCAAAGAAAATCCCTGGCATCACGCCATGTGAGACTCCATATGGTAAGACAGTGAAAAGGAGGCAATTTACATAAAACAAACTGCACTTCTCTTCTGATCATTAACTGTAATGACATGGCCAGCTAGAATGGGGAGCGAGCTTTGAGCTTACATTTCAAACAAACACAATCTGACCTCTCACAGTTATTGTGAAGCTGCTCTCATGGAACTAAAAATATGTAATATATGTACGCCTAACATTTACACTTGAGGTTGATAATCTTTTCGGCTGAGGATGGATCACTGCCATGCATGGATCCTACATGAATATGGTCATAAGTTCTTATAGGACTGTCATATAAATGGACACAGGCTTTCAAACCTTATTTTTCAAACTGTTCTAACGGGAAGCTAGCAATTAGCTGTGTGTGTACTTTCTAATTGTACGCATCTAAAAGATGGTATGGAATCTCAGTGAGAGCGTTTTGTGAAAGGCTGCATTTGATTCCAACTTGGGTTGATGGGTAACAACCATATTCTAAAAAAAGGATGCACTTCTATGTGTTAAGGTGAGGGAAAAGAAAGAATAAAATCGCAAATATGATGGCATGAATAAAACCAGGACCTGGCAATCTCATTAATTCTAAGTTGTGTAACTTAGAGCAGATGGTGAATTAAATCTATAATTATGTAAACAATTATGCTGCTTAAAGCTGTCTGATCTTTAGATAGAACGAGTGTGACAAACCCTCCCGACTAGAATTAATGTGAGAGCCGATTTTGTGAAACACTGCTGCTGATTTTACAGGCGTGCATCAGCTATGAGCTAAATCTGCATTGATTTACAAAAACCTGAAAAATGCATAATTCTTTTGGAGAGCGAGGGCTATATATAGGCGGCAAAACATACCTTTTTCTAGATAGAAATTTTTGCCTTTCAGACCTGTAACGCACTCCAAAAATGAACAAACTGAATGAAAAATTTTAGGAGCATGTTAATCCAAAAGAAAAACAATGTTGTTGCTATGCTTTTTCATTTAATTTACGAGTGACTTAGAATTATTTGTCATGAACAGCTTCTGTAAGGATGATTATTAGGGCTGGAACGACTAATGATGCACCTTTTTTGTCACAGTGGAGCTTTAGAAGCCTCTTGCTGAACACCGTGTCTTTATCACTGCGCAGTGCGGAGGATGGACTGTCAGGGTTATCCGTTATGTTCAACAACTTGTTTCGAATCATTGACTCCGCTATTTGATTTGCAGAAAAAAAGTAGGAAGGATGCATGTAGGTAACTGCAGAGCAACCCAAGCTGCATTTTGTGGAGTTTACTAACTGAATTCACAGCGCTCCCACTAGCACCAACACTAGCTGCAGGGCATGGACAAATTACAGGTAGTCTTAAAAGGTGATTATTGCATCCTAAAGTAAATCTCTTTCAGTTTCTGAGGGACTGCCATGATGTTAGGTGTCCACGTACCTGTTATAAAGTCATTGAAGTACGATGGATGAGAATTTTTCTGTGTAGTTTAACTCTATTTTGCAGCTTGTTTAACCTGGCTGCTTCATAAACACAAACTTATAGCTGAAGCTCAGGACGCCTGAGTGTGTTATTATGTCATGGGAGATGTTGATGAGGCTTTTGTGAAGACCAGTAACTTAAGTGCCCGGTGACATTTTGGAAGTGTGATGGGCAGGATGGGAGTGCAGGTGGGGTGTGAGGTCTGAGTCGCTGTAGGGAGGTGAGGAGCACGCTCGGTGTTAATCTGAACTGAAGCTGCAGAAAACCACGTTCAGCTCATTTGGTCCGTCCACACTCCCACCAGTCTGATCTCCCCTTCACATCCGAGCCTGCGATCCGCCTCATCTGAGACCCCCCAAATTGTTCTGCTGGAGTTATCTTTATAATATGTTTCCCTGCAATCGCCATTGCCCCTCTCTTATCTTCTTCTTTCAGCTGTTGAACAGCCCACTGTCTCCCTCCCTGAAGGTTTTCTTTTTCATGTTCTGCTATTTTTTCAGATCACTGGTTATCCAGAGCTTGTTACTGGGGAGCGCCTCACTGTCCTCGCTGGGATGATTCTGCTCACAAACAAGATAATTTACTCCATCACATTCAGCCATGGAACCGACGTCCATTTCGTTGTGACTTTCAGAGAGATTTTCTATTTGTTGCCTCAAATTAGGAATTTCCAGAGACCACTTATTTTATCTTTTATTAAATCACAAATTGCCGTGGAAAAAGGACCGTATAATTGGAGGTGCAGAGAAACAGCTTGTGGTTTATTTCCCCAAAGGGGCAGCAGGAAGACGAGCTCCACCCATCGTTGAGGTTTGTGTAGAATTAAAACCCATCCTACTTTAATTGTCTTTAGTGGAGCAGTTATCCAGTGTGTTTCTTTTCTTGCAGTTCTTATTTATCTTTAATCAAACTTTGTGTAATGATGATAGACTGTTGAAAAAATTGAATAGCAAATGAGACGGAGAGTTGGTCAAAATATCAGAAATGTCCATGGATGGGGAGGAGATTAGCCTTTTTGTAACCAACGAGGGAAAAATTCCGCCAACTTTTGCAAGTATGAAAATAATTATTTTCTAACATAATACCTCTCAAGTCAGCCGCTAAATTAGAAAACTATTCTGTATGTTTCATTATTGTGCACAACTGCAGCTTTGTGTGTCACTGAATAAAAAGAGAGTGGTCAATGATGATGATGATGCTAATTGTCAATAAAATAATAGTTTTTCTTAAAGTAAAAAAAAATACAGATAGACACTGTACAAGGCAAGAGGTTGGCCCTGGACATTGTCAATCTGGCTGATGAAAAAAGGACAAAGACAACCTAGAAATCTCTGTTCATGATTTTTGAGGCGGTACATTTATTATAGCCATTATATCTTATCTCCTTCCAACACAGAAATCTGTTTATATCGATTTGATGAAATCCAGCCTTAAGCTGTCTAATACAGGTTTTTAAGTGTGTTGTGGCACTTTTCTACAAAGCATGTTAACTGTTATTTGTCTCTGCAAGGAAAAGAATAAGCCATCAAACTGCCTCCAAGGATGGCTTTCAAGCTTTAAAAAAAAGCACAAACAAAAGTAGCCATATGGTGTCACACAAGCTTCCTTTGATGCTGCCTGAACTAAATCTCTTCTGTCTTTGGGGCAAATCACCTTTGAAAGAGATTTACTTACAGAAGCGCATCCTCAAAATCAAACAAAACATGACTGGAGTGACAGCAGGGACACCTCGGAGACCACCAGAGCGGTGACCTCTGCATTGTGTTTTCCACTGTCTGTTTCTGATGCCAGCAGGTATTGTTCAGACTGAATAAAACATTAAGGGAAAGAAACAAAAAAGGCTTTACCTTCTGCTTTTCAGCTTCATGCAGCTTTAATACTTATATGGAAACTCTATGTCCTTATTCTCGACGTGAAGGCAATGGTACAAAAAAGAAATGGTACGAAAAAAGGCAGAAATTCCTCCCACTTTGTAAATTTAATAGCTTTCTCTGTGCAGAAAGCAATAAAAATTTGATGCAGAATTATATCTGCTGGTGACATGAACAGATGAGATCTGAAACCAGCTCCTGATCCTTCAAATACTCATTCTATAGACCATCACCGACTTCTGTCCTTCAGACAATGTCTACATCTGTCTCTAAATGAATTACAGATATAAGCCAGGATGTAACTGGTAAAAAAAAATAGAGAAGACTTTCAAATTGTTTTTTTTCATGCTTACCATAAACAGAGAAAAACTTAAAACACAAGTTATTTCTGAAAAACAATCCTGTACTCACAGCATATGTTCGACTTGGTCCGGACGTTGTAATTTGGCATTCCGAAATATTTGTCAAAAAGATGGGGCCATCCATTGTTATCTCCTGGAGAAAGGAAACATGACACAGCGACACAAATATGTTAATTTCCATCCATAAAGGTTGAAATTGAATGAAGAGCAGCATTTCACATACTTACTAAGATTGTTAAATATGTATACATAACATGCTAATAAATATATAGAATAAATAAAAGACCAACTCTTTATGCTGCACCAAAACCAAAACCCACCTTTGAATAATTTGTATTCAGAAAGGGTTTTGTTTTGTTTTGTTTTCAACTGACAAAGCTCACCAAAGTTAAAACAGTCTTTCTGTTCTCTGCTGTTCCATTTCAACCCATGTGATCGTTTTCTCTTAACCGCAGATGCAGATAGCAAACAAACTGGCGTGGAAGCAGCAACTTTCTGCTTGACACGGTTGGCCAGACCAGAGTAGGACACAAAAGTTTAACAATAGCAATATTGGTCACGCTTGAGTGATGCTGATAGGGGCAAAGTCAGTACAGAGCAAGGTAACACAATCTCTATATTTGTATATTCAGGGAAGTAAACAGCGACGCACAACCAACAAGACAGAACCTTTAAAAACAATGAGAACACTCATTAGAAACATCTGCTTCAAAGTTGACATGACATGCTACAGTCAAAGACAGGCAAAAAATGTATTATAAAAAAGAAAAAAACATTGTCAGTGGTATCTTAATAGCAAATAGGCACTAATGAATACATGACTGATAGAAAAATTACACCAATGTTTTACACATTTATTAATTAGTATTTTCCAAACACCATAATTTTTTGGGCTCATTCTACAAGAAGAATATGTACAAAAGGAACCTGTTAGAAAAATAAAAATATTCAATTCAATAATTTATTCAATTTTACATTTTGGCCAAAATGATTTTCTATACATAATCTTGACCTTCATCTGATCTAATTTTTTTCCCCCTTGAATTATGAAGTATGCACTTTTATGCGATGACTTAAACCGCAAAGCCGATCTGGCAGGGCCGTAAACAGAAGGACTGTAAGATAAAGATGAGCTCTATCTGCGAAAAAGCAAATATGATGCAAACATAAAATCTTTTGTGGTTATTTTCAAGTGCCAGGGCAGCCAGTGAATGTGCAAATAATTATGTACATGAAGCAAAAAGCAGGTCTAAAAAGGACAAAACCATCGCCTTGCTCTCTGAATGCATCAGCTTGACGTGACTGATGCTGCCAGTGAATACATATCCTCATTTCACACATGACGTTATATTCTGAAGGGCCTTCACCTCTGAGTAAAGAAGGTTAATTGCTCCAGGGATAAAAACTGTTCTTCTGTCTGGCAGAGAGACAGCAACTGGGTTGAACTGGTGATGTTTTCATAAAACTGTCAAAATGATGTGAAGAAAATCTTTTAGAACCATATAAATGAGGAAAGAGTACCGAACAAAACAGGGTTAAAGGGCGAAGTAACAACTATGTTATTAACAGCCGACAGAGGCTGTGTTCAGTGTGGCTCATTATTGCAACACGTTGTTCCCTCAAACGAGCTGACCGTGGGTCTCTGCCCTGCTGAAGTCAATAATCCGCTTTGTAAAATAAAGCTAAATGGCCTCACCTGATAGAATCAATGCTCCCCCACAAAAGCACAGTTCCTGTCAGTAAAGGAGGATGGCTACATGGTAAAACCAAGTTGTAGAATTAGAGATGCCCTTGTAATGACTAATACAGTATATGTTGCAGGTTTTGATGAATGGGTTTCTGTTGGTGTTGCTCATGAATAAAAATTGTTGTGGGCTGGATAATAAAAGCATTCAGACTCACAAATCACTACTGTGTGTTAGAAGGTAGAAAGGCACTTGATTATAAATTGAAATTGATTTTTTTTTGTCTCCACTCATGTGCAACTTCTTTAAAAAAATCCTTTTGTCAAAACATGCCCTCCTAAAGCCTCTGTTTTTAAAGTAATCACTATTGTATCAACTTCATCAGTGGCTTTCTATAAGACCTCCTCTATCATGTGGACCTGAAAAACTGCTTGACGCATACATTTTGATAAGAGGCTCAGTGGTTTTACTGGTATAAAAAGATAAACTTTTTTACCTGAGCTCAACCATGCAAAAAACCTTCACTCTGAACTGATTTTTACCCAAGAACTGCACATTTTACAAAAGTGTTTGAACTGCAAATACCAAAGCATTTTTTTAAAAAAGAAAGAAAAAAAAGTAATCAACGCTTCATTTGACGAAGATGACTGACATCGTCTCTCATTACCAAGAGTGAATGATTAAAGACACGACAGAAAAACAGAGGCGGACGGGCCACAAGTTGGCTTTGTGCACAGATTCTAAAAACAATATTTGAGCATTAGACTAAACGGTGCTTCCAGATTGTGTCCACAGTGGTGCTGGTTATTTTCTAAAGATAATCAAACACAAGAAATCCCATTCATGTGACTTGAATCTTTATTCTGGGCAGTCCTTTATCGGGCTTTGACTGACTCTTCCTATGCATTCAGATTTTAGAGATTCAAAAGTTCTTTGCTTGTTTAGAAACATGCAAGGACAGGCAGAGATAAATCTTTCAGTCACTGTGCAGCTGAGATTTCCAGGAGTACTGGTAATTTATAGGTTCCAGCTGTTTAAAAAAACTCAGGATTTCAAAGACATTTCATATCTATATAATAGGGATTAAAGTGTCAACAAAATGTATCAGCTATTTTTATGGGCCTTCTTATGTAAAAATCAATTACTATATTGCATTGCTTGGTATAATTAAGATAAGGATGACGCTTTGCTTCAATGGCACCGCAGCCACGGAGGGAATGAGAGGAGTCACTCCAAAAGACTATTAATGAGAATCTTTGGTGTTGCCCGCAGAGGCAGAGCTTCAGTTTATTTAATCAGTGAAGCTTTAGGAGAGGGAATGCATGTGGAATTCCCGCATGCATTTGTGAAATATATTAGATACTTAGCGAGAGCGCTCATGGTAAAAGTCACAGAAACTAGCAGAAGAAACATTATAGAATAAACAGCAGTGCCATACAAAAACATTCCTTAAGCATTTACTGAACCCACCAGAAGCATATCTGACCCAAACGAGCCCACAAAGAAAAATAGGATGCAATTTGTCAGTAACTGAAGCACAAATAAATTGTGATGTCTTGTAGTGTAGCCACCCTTATTTTCCCTTTATTTCTGTCACTAAAAAACCAATACCAATTTGAATCATTCTTTGTCCTCTCACAGACACATATTCAGATAACCAACAATAAGTCTAATAACCGTTTTAGGAATGAAGGAGCCTTTTTAAAATGGGACATCATTACTTTACAGAACGTGCCGTCATGCCATCAGAGTTTCTCATTGCTGCACCATCTCCCATGTTTTTAATGACTAAAAAGGTCTGTTTTTTTAATTTGCTAAGGTGCTTAATAGCACTTGGTCACTCTCTAAATGGGTCTTCATCCAAATGCTGAATAGCCGGGAGAGGCTTCATGAAATAAAGAAATTCTGCTGACGTTTTGCATGATCTCTTCCACTGTGAGACACTAACTCTCACCTATGTTACTGATATCATGCATTCTCTGTCAAAAGGTTGTATTCAGAGTCATTTGAACAGAAAAAATAACTTTTGCAGTCATTTAAAAGTATATACAAGAGCAATACTTTGGTGTCACGTGTATCTGTGTGTGTCACTGAGGTGTTTGTGTAAGTTTTGCCGTAGATATGCACAGTTGGCATTAAGCGTGCAGGCTGGTGGTGACAGAAAAAAGCCAGTAAAGCGAATAAATTGTTTGAGTTTACAATGAAACTATGTTATTTTCAAAAGGATTTCTTTCTGTATTGCTGTTTTGTGATGTAAATAGGAATGTATGTATTCTAATGAAAGTTTGGAGAAAGTGTTTAGATTAACTGAGGCCCTTCTAGTTGTCCACTAATTACAGTTTAAAGACTCATAGCCTGGGCAGAGGGCCTGTGGTGTGAACATAAATCCAGTTCCGGTAAATCAAGTATGCACTGATGGACCACCCACATCAATGATTTATTATATTACTTAAGAAGTCACAGCTACTGAACCCTAACTTTATCCATATCTAGTCAAATGGGATGTGGGTGGAAATGGAAGTTCCACCTGAGGGGCTCAGATAAACATAGATAATGACGAGCTAGTAGGAAATAGAGCAATACTGTCCCTCCGTGGTGTCACGCTTTTTTCTCCAGAGAGTTACTAGTAGTTTTGTGACTGTAGACAGCTCAATAAGCTTTTGGAAATAATGTAATCGGCTTCTTTTGGTTGTCTAATCATGAGTCAAAACCCTCTTAAAAAAATTGTGTCACATCTGTGTCTGGAAACATTGAAATTTATATTATATGGAGCCTTATTTAAGCCCTTCTTTTTTCTGTTACCTACACATTAAACATCCACGGGCCTGCTTATTGTGGGAATTAACGTACTCCTGTTAGAAACTTTAACCACTTCTGGGTTATTTAGTATCGACTGAATACAAATCACAAAAATGTCTTCAAACAGCTGATTTGGTGGCTTTGTAAATTCCTTTTTCATCTTCAAAGATGAATCCTGTCTTGCATATTCGGTGTCTGAAGATATTTACGCAATTAGTTTACTGTGGAAAACAACCAGTTCATGTTCATTATTTTCTGGTGCAAAAAACTTTGCTCATGTTTTTAACCAGTGAAAAAAAACAAAAAAAAAAACAGGTGCTGGAGCCATTAAATCTAAGCTTCCTTTTGGAATTTAGATTTAATGGTTCGCTTCTCACTATTGAGGAGAAGCAGTACTTCAAAGGAAGTGCAGGGTTGCACACACAATGATGGTGAAATAGTTTGGTGTGACATGCACATCTCACAAAGCACAATTCTGGTGAATCCATTAAGTAGGATAAAAGTAGCTGTGATTAAAGGATATGCTCCTGCCTGGCACTAATTGATAGGCCTGGCTCAGAGTGAGTGTTTAGACACAAATACGGACCAACACGAGGTGCTCAACAGCCACAACCTGATTTTAAGACAAAGCTTTGTCTTTCCCTGTATGCCTTTGAATAGTTAAATCCTTTGCATGTTGGCACTAAATGCAGTAGAGCAACGGGTGGCCAATTTAAAAACCATACAAAGGCAGTTTTTTAGAAAAAACAAAATCAAACAATGCCGATCCCAAACAGATGAGGCAATCAAATGCATTCTTAGCGTGTGCGTAAGCTCGTCCTCTTCTGGGACTGCATCATGCTCTAATGAAACTAAATTAGATCACAATGGCCTATTCACTCGTCTTTACTCTTCTTTCAGAGCGATTAGCGTTCCACCGCTTCCTCTGCATGAGCCTGTTGTGATAAATCGAAAGAATAGCAGAAGCGACTCCACACACATTATGAAATGTTAATTTAAATTGACTAAATATAACTTTGAAAGGGAGATTACACTCAGGAAGAGCAACCACACACTGACTGACTCAGGGATCAGAACGCGTGACCTTATGGTTCTGCATGCAAGTTTTCCATCCACTCATGACATTTTCTCATAAAATGAACTAACCATTTGTAAATAATCTCAATTATGAATTGCAATCAGTAGCCACCAGAAACATACCTTATTTAACCTTATGTAAGTGTTTCTGTCAGGGAGGTGGGTGTTGACGGAGGACTCAGGTGCGGAGATGAGGGAAACAAGGTTTATTATAACAAAACGGTGGAAGTCCAGACAAAGTACAAATCAAAGCTGTGGAAAACTGTGGGCAAAGTATCAAAGCAAAGCAAACAAGACTGTGGCAAAACTAAGACAAAGTAACAAAATAAAGATTAACAAGACTATGACAAAACTGTGACTATGGCTGTGGCAAAAACTGTGACAAAAACAAACCTGGCGTTGGGGAGACGACGGACAAGACGAAAGACGAAAAGACAAGAGGACAAGAACGCACCCGCGCCAGACAAGGGAAAACAGGACTATTTAAACACATGAGGGAGGGAAACCCCAGGTGTACACAATAGGTAATCAAGACGAGACATTCCCCCAGACGTGACAGTTTCTTCATGGTAGAACTTGGAGATGTGTTTGTGTTTCATGTCTAATGAGGTGATATTATTTGTAAGACCTAGTGACAATGACATTCTAAAAAGTCACACAAAAACCTAAAAGAAAAAGTCAGTTGTTTCTACTTAACTTTTACTAATGATTTTTCGTTGTAGTTCACATTCCCTCAGAGACAGGGGAGTAAAGGTTTATCTTGACCCTGCCAAGTTCCACTAGAAAATGCCCCGGGTTTTTAAAGGATTTTAAAACAATGCCTTAG
Source organism: Menidia beryllina (assembly GCA_013363375.1). Taxonomy (NCBI): domain Eukaryota; kingdom Metazoa; phylum Chordata; class Actinopteri; order Atheriniformes; family Atherinopsidae; genus Menidia; species Menidia beryllina. Next base: position 7,272,297 of record JABUIW010000031.1, on the reverse strand, counting down.
GTCTGAGGAGGTTAAGCATGGATAGGGATAGCTTACGTAGCTTTCATCCTCAAACAATTTATAGTCTAAATCAAACGTTTCTATTGACACTCTCATTGACCTCTTGATGAGGCAATTCATAAGCTTGATTCCATAAGTATTTTAAAAGATTCATACGTCTCCCTTTCAGCCCAATTAAGCTAGTTGTCTCTATCAATTCCTCTGAGCAGATTTACAGCAAACCATCATAATTCCCTGTTTCATTGACACCAACACCTAGTGGATATGGGTTTTGGGTTGAGATTAGATTAATGAGCTCAATTTGCCACTTGGGCTTCCACACTCAACACTATGAAGCTACCGCAGAAAAAAGATGCATCCACACGTCAGTGGCTTATGTGGGAGCCCAAAGACACAGATTGGAAAAAATAAGGGCTAACGGCACTGAACACTTGAAAACTCAGCCCATAAATTTAATGGAATGACAGGAAAAAAAAAAAGTCTATATGTATATATATATGTGTCATATATGATTGAAGAGGAATTACTGGAATAATTTAGGAAAGAATTGCTCATTTATAAAGAACATGGGTATATTTTTTAAAATGTGTTATGTTCCAGTTGTTTTTTTTCTTCAGTTCTCTGCTTTTATAATTTAAATGCAATTTAAACGATGCTTTTGCTAATCCCATCTCTGAACCCTGTGATGCATGCATTACATTCAGATGCAGTTGCCAGCTCTTGGGAGGAGGATGCAAACATTCCTTTCACTCGTAATTTATTAGACTTTACCAATTACTTGATCAAGAAGGAGCTGATGGCTCAGGGTGACTCCACTGCTTTCTTGTCCTTTTTAGGATTGGGAAACATGGCCACAGGCCACAGCAGGGTCTTAGAAATGCCACATTTGATACCAGAAGCAGAGGAGAAGAGGTTCTGCATGCTGTGTTGTGTCTGCACTGACGAGCCCCAGCCGAAAAGGGGCCACACACAAAAGGGAGGAAAATGCTCTTTACTAATAAAACGCTACCTGTGTCACACAATGCGTATACCTTAAAGATCCTGAGCATGTTTCTAGGCTTATCTGCAGAGTCAAAATGACATATTATCACCTGAAATATCACCCAGGTGAGTAACCATCTTTCGAATGAATGTATGGGTTGTGAGAAAGGATCTTAGTCCATACGCCACAACCATTCATGTTAGTAAGATTCAAACACAATTCTGGTTCTGCCTCATTACATAGTTTATAATCGTTAGTCCCATTGGTTAACTCCTTCTACAGTTAGAAACATGAAACACTTCTACAATTGTGATATCAACAAAATAATCTTCAAGCAAAGCACACACACATACTGCTTTGCACACAAATTTGTGTTGCACTACTAAAAGTCAAGAAAGTAGCAAAACTATTAAATCTTATGAAGCTCTCCCTGATTATTGAAGCTGATCCCAGATCACTGATGATGTCTCTGTTGCTTATTTCCCTTTAATAATTAATTCCTGTCTGGAAATGAGATGACAGCTTCCTTGATTGATTACCATATTGATTGGTGTTGCTCTCATTGACTCTTCAGTTATTTCTGTCTTGATTATTCTGTTGCATAAAGTTATGAAGGAATACCCTTAAATTATACAGTTGTTTATCCAATACCCATTTATAATATCTTTCAATCTGGCTCCAACAGAATTGGTTGATTTTGTGTTGCTTCGACTTAAAAAAAGGTCTAAATATCTTGTAAATTAAAATATGTGGTGTGGAAGTGGAAACTGTATCTAGTGTTAGATCGGGTAAAAGTAAATGTAAATGAAATGGTGAAATGAAATATTAAAAAGAAACTACACTACAGAAAAAAAGACATAAAATTCCAATTGAAGTTGAAAAGCAGCAAGAAGCATTTGTTGTGGCACCAGCATGAAATTGGAAGGGAGAGGGGGATACCTCGGGCTCTTCAAGATGCCTGTTAGCCCTTCCAAGGCTGTTTGTAAGGGTCAGCGCCGTCCTCCTGCAGAGAGCCCAAGCTTACAGGCATGGCCTGCCCACAGGGGGTGAATAATCTGGAGGAGGAGGATTTCCCAGCAGATCATGGCATTGGATCAAGATGACATCTGTGAGATTTCTGCTTATAAAAATGGTTAAATTAAGGTTTGGTTTTGATATGAAAAATGTAATGTAAGTATTTTACTGACTGACTAAATTATGAGTCCTTTAGTATTTTGCATGTCCCTTAAAATTTCCATATTGTATTATTTCTGTCATTAAATTTGTTAAATGCTTCATTTCCATATGAATGTAAAACATGTTTAACATTCATAACCGTATCCGTATCATCAACAGAAAAGGAGGATTTACCATTGTAGTTCCTAACTTTTCGCCTTTGAAAGGACAATGACTGTCATGGCCTGTTGGTTTTTTGTTCTCTTTTTCAGCCTCTGGATTTGTCTGATTTGTTTTTGTCTATGTTTTCTTTTCTGTCATTCAGACACTGGTTAAAATTAAACTAGCCAAGTTAATCCTTCTTACTTCTTGGTTCTTTGCTTCACTCTTTGTTTACTTTATAGTTGTTTCTTTGGACTATGTACTTAGTTAACATGTTTTTTTGAGATTGTGCTTCACATTGTGTTTTAGTTTGCTGTTATGGTGAGTCATTTTTCCTTTATCAGCTCCACTTGCTTCCTCTACTAAATCAACATCGACCGCAGCCACTGCCTCTTTATTTTCCATGCTATCTATTCTTCTTTCTTCAGATCGGTTCTTGTCAGATCCTTGCTGTCCATCATCCACTGTCTGCACATCTTCAACTCTCTCAGAGCTCAGGTTTTTCTTTCATGTTGTTTAATTACTTCATCAGTTTAGTTATTGAATTTCTGGCTGCAGCTTTTGTTTATACTTTAAAACAACTCTTAAGTATCCCATTTGTGGCCTGCAGACTGCTGACTTCCATATTTGGGTCAGCATTAACTCTGGACCATGGGACAGCAACAGCTTTCTCGTTTTCTGGGCAGATTACAACGTGCAAAGGTTTGTCTCTGTACTGTTTTGTTATGACAAAAATCTACATCAACTCTCCCTCCTTCCTTGGTATCTTCAAAAGTTTAAAAGTTCAAAGCTTTCCCAACTGTGTCTAATCTGAAATTGCTGTTCAGTGGATGAGGATTTGCATTTGAAGACAAAATGAGCTTTCCAAATTTTCAAATGAACTTGAAAAATACCATTTCTGTAATAGCTTTACAGGCCAAACTTCTTGGATGAATTTCATCTTAGATTTCGTAATTTATTCACAAACAGTGTGATGCCATTTTTAGTTTATATCATTTTCAGTCAACAGTCCAATTAGAAGTGAAAACAACTGTGGATGTGATTCCATGGTCTGACAGAATGTGGAAATTAAATTTTTACGATTTTGCTGAACCACTTTGAACTTCCTCCTCAAAGGCAGATCATAATTACAAACACAATTTAAAAAGCACAAATAGCCTGCAACTCAATCAAACCAATAATTGGAAGCTAATGGTGGCAATGCAGTTCAGATATCAAGAGCCATATTAATCCAAAAGTATATGGAACAGGAGGAGACAATGTACCACAACACTGAAGTAGTTAGTGTGCTTTTAAGTTAAAATCAAAGAGACACACTTTATAATATGTTTGCCAATTCACATAAATGAATACAAGTTTTGCACATAACTCCAACTTTGACCTGTATTTGTTCAGCAAATCATTAAAAATTTGAAAAAAATAGATATTCAAATTCCCATGAGGGATTTACTGTACCTGTTCTTGTTTAAGTCATCCAGAGATGCCACATATATAAAACCAAATATAGGCGGGGACTGATGAGCGGCAGTCAGGTAGGTTTGCAGTGGGACTCACAAATCAAGAGGAAGTAAGTTAACGTCAAAAGTATAGACTATGGATTTAGCTCAGGCTGTTTCAAGGAGTGCAACCTCAGCAGAAACAAACAATGCGTCCATTTTTGTTGACTGAATATGTCAAGTTAATTAGGCAGAGGTCTCCTTTACATACGCAGTCATTGGCATTCCCTCTGGTGAATGCCAGCATAGGGAAAGCAGGAAATTCAAACATGTGCTGTCTTCTAGTGGAGGTACTTAAAGATAAAATACGTCAAATCTCCTCTGGGATGAGCTTCAGCTCTCGAGTCTCTAATATAAGACATGGCAAAAGTTAATCCAGAGAGGAGGAGGTTTTGTGGATGCTATGTGAAAAATAGGTGTTGCAGGCATTGAAATGGAACATGATCTACATATTGTTATTTAACCTTATAGGACTGATGTCACATCAACAAACTGAGCTACTGGCAGAGCAAAAAAAAAAATATATATTATTCTGGGTCTAAAATGAATGAGCAGGTTTCCTGAGAAGAGTGCACATTTATTTTGCACTTAAGCCCTGCTCCCACTTGCAGCATTGCTTTAATGTAGCCATGGGCTCATGATTAATAACATATCTTAAATAATGCTTCAGGTTTTTCTTGTCATGATAAAAAAAAAAAATCTAAAAATAAGAATGTGTTCTTTTGAGATGATGGAATCAATTTTGAATTAAAAGAAAGAAGCTATAGTAAAAGGAAGCTTTTATTCCAGTGAAGAGCTTTTCTGCATAGCAACAAACAGAATAAACACATTTATTTTCAATGTAGAGTTTCGTAATAGCAACTGATGTTCAGATGAAACAGAACACTGCTTAAGAGATAACCAATTAAACAACACAAGCAGGATAGTGACATGAGAGATTGAATTTCGATCTCCATGCTGCCATGACTTATTTAAGGCAAGATGTGACTGATGGGCAGCTACACACTGCAATCCCTTAGCTACAATGAGACTAGTCAATTAATAATAAAGTACTTAAAGTGCAATTATGGATTTGCCACACACACAATATGTTAGCAATGGAGAGCATTCCCAACAGATTATGAATCTGAGAAAAAAAAAAAGAAGCAATTTTCGCCCTACCACAGTCTGCGCTTTGCGCTTGAGTTGAAAGTCACTGGTGTGGGTCAGCACGCTCGCTTGTTTTGTGCTTGTCTCATAGTAGGCATGATCAGTTTGGACAGTCTTTGTCTGTGTGCATGTCAGGGTTGGTTGCGTAAGACCTCGGACAGGCAACATGTTGAGTTATGCTCCTCGAGCTTGACATTTGTCATAATTCTAATGGCTGCTTAATCACATGAGAACAGATGACAAAGGCTATACTTTACATTAAAAAAAGGACATTAGATATGGCTCTCTCTACCCCACAGCACGGAACAGTGTATGGATAGGGAACTCTCTGTACACTGTGGCTTCTCTCAGGAAGGTAAGTAAAGACTGAAAAAAAAAGCCTGGAAAAAAAAAGCTTGAACAAAGCCATCTGTTCTTAACACACCTTTAAATAAAACCCAAGCATTCTCTCAAAGTAATCACAAACCTGAGGAAATCCTGCAACTCCACAGTAATTATTAATGCTCTCAAAATCCTTTTTTCTCCCCACATAGAAACACAACGATAAAAAACATCTTAAAAACATGAAGCTTTATAATAACTAATGATTGTGTATACCTTCCTGGACACATACTGTAGTTTTAGTTTTGTGGCCAAATGCTGTATGGTTTAAAGACAATGATTCTTGTCTTTAAGCCATATGACAGATTTCATTGTCATGTTGTGAATGTCATATTACAACATAAAAAACCCAAGTGACCATAAAGCAAAAGAAAGCAAAAAAAGTGCTGTGCAGTTGTGCAGTTGTTGCATCAGAGCAAATCAACTACAAAGCTCTCTATCCATCAAAGTTAGAAAAAACTGACATTAGGGTGCTGGAAACAAAGAAAACAAAGTTTGACAGCTAGTTCATATGAAAGAAAAAAATCAGAATACCAAAGTCCAAAAGTTACCCAGGGTAAATTTCCCATCTGACATGTGGCTACTTTCTGATGCAGCCCAGTTTATTTACTTCTTATCAAATATTGACACCCAACCGAATGTTCCCTTCTCCTGCCAATCTCCACTTTTTAACTGAAGAAAATCGACATTTTAGCTTCATGCAGCTGGCTAAAAAGAGGGCCAAAGCTGCTGAGATCAATCTTAAACTATCAGTTAACAATCACTTATCCTGGCTAACATGTTTGACAAAACCTTCTAAGCTAATCAAAGACTGGATAGAGGCGTAGGTGAGTAACAAAGTGGAACTAAGGACTCTAATTAGGTTTTTTCTGGGTAATAACAAGCAGTAAGTAGTAAGTGGATCATGGTGAAATTGCTGTGGGATTGCTGAGAATTCCCACCCCTTGTCCTTTAGTTTCTAATAAAAAGTTTTAGATTTGTCAATCAAATAGTATGCAAAAAAAAAGAAAGGGAGAAAAGCCCTTGATTATGAAATGAATGCACAGCTGAGTGGCCATTAAGAGTGCCATGGTAAAGTTAAATGCAACATTCAAGATCACTGGGACTGGCGGTTTACTCAAACAATTGATGTTTGGATTAGTTTAAAATAAAATGAAAAAACTGAAAACTTCTAAAAATATACTTCTGATTCACAGCGCTTATGGAGGTTTGAGCTATATTTTCACAACATAGGTTTCAAGACTAGTATCAGTATACAGAAACAAGCCCAATTTATTTTTCCCCCCGCCTGTTATATAAACACCTGAACCAATTATGCTTGAACGCATTTCATGCCACTTATGTAAAATCTAGAAATACTCGACTTCAATGCATTTTCATCTTTCTCTACCATTTGTGTGTTTGCAGCCAAATCTATTAGAGGAGGAGTTTTTCATTAGGGATTTGGTGAATTTTGTTGCAGCTCCGAATAATGCTTAAAAAAAATGGAAATAAATAGACATACTGTGACACTTAAAATAACCAAAATTGTGCATTTGCAATATATGCTATCTAATGGCCTTTTGCTGTGTATGCATACGTGTAAATGAGTGTATTCATGCAGTTTAGGACATTGTTATGCAATTTGTTAATAGTCACAGGTCCAACTTTGCAAGATTTCAGAGCATGTGTTACAAGGATAATAAATTGGATCTTATCTACAGCTATGCAATCCATGTTTACAACAGACTAGAAATACTAAAACCAATTAACTTCATAACATACCGTTTAACGGGTCCCAAAAAGAACTACAAGAATTACAAATCGTGCCATCTTATTAACTTGGGTTAATGAGTTCTTTATCAACATCAATGCCAAAATATAAAATCTGTTAAAAGAATAGCACACCCAATCTTGCAATGACAGTTCAGACTTTAATGACATGATTATATACGTCTTGTGAAAATCCAGCCATAAAGGGGTAAAGATTTTTTTGGTTTAGTTCATCCTTGCAGCATTTCCCATAGTGATGCAAAGGCTCATAAGCAGACTCCAATTTAATACTTTTCTCTGACATTAAATCCCCCCCCTCCCACACACACGCACACCGATGTCTCCAATACTTCAAAAACAAAACAAAACAGAGACAAAAAAAAAGCACAATGCAACCTTGTGATCTCCTCCTCATTCCGTGCCTATATTCAGGCTTCTTTGCCCAGCAATGCCCAGACTAAAACAGCAGTTCATCTTTCAGATGTCAGAATCCGTGGCTTTGATGTAAGGCAACCTTTGACAGGGGGATATTGTTGATACAGTGATGAAAAGCCCTTCAGTCTTAAACCAAAATGTCATTTAAGCCCACCAGCTGAGTGGGGTTGCCTTTTACATGTTGCTGCCACTGTTCCTTTCATGTTGGCTGATTTACCAAATGTTTTACAGAAGCTCCTTGTCTTCATGGTTGCATGTTGTTTTTCATTAATCTGGTCTGCAAAAATCACATGAGAAACTACACCATAGACATAAGCAAAATGGGGACTGAAAGAGGGAGTTCTTTGGTCAGTGAACAGGTTTAAATGGGAACAAATTGGGCGGAACTGTTCTGGCCATCACAACTATGTCTTGTAGTCATAAAGAAAACACATAAAAAGCCCATTATTCTTCATAAGATGTCAAATGATACTACAGTAATAACAGGGAAGAAAATCTGAATAGGAGTTTTTATGTATAAATGCAGATGGGAGAGGTAAAGCAGGATTCATAAATATAGGACCGGATTAATTCAATCCACACACTGTGACATACAGTCATATTCAACATGCGTGTAAAAAAAAAAAACGGTTGATGTGTATGAAGCCCATTTTATCCAAAGTTAATAAGGAGCTTTACAGTGGTCATTGACACGATTTTTGTGTTCTTGTAGATCAGTGTCTAGTGTGTTAATGGCTTTAGGAAAGAGGATATTCATGAATCTTGTAAATGACCTGAACCTTTTTTCTTGAGGGCGCCATCTTGAACAGATGATGGGCAGGACAGAATGAATCCTGGAGGATGCTGAGGCACTTTTCACTGCCATGGGAGGTAAAGATATCATTCTGATTGTGGAGGGTGTTTGGATTTATGGCGCTTTGCGGAATTTACAATTCTATGCGGGGACTTTTCATCTGCTGCAAAGCTGCTGCCATACCGCACCGGGAGGCCATACATGTGGACACCCTCCAACTGCTTTGCCTCCATATCATTACACCCAACATTACGAATTCTTGCTGTTCCAATTAAAATAAATCTGAGAGGTTCTAAATAAATCAATCATCCCAAATGCCTCACATTTTCCTCTTTTCTGTTTTGAAGGATGTTGTTTGGAGGGAGCTTTGACACAAGGAAACAAACAGTGCTTCGAGGTTTACACATCTGAAAGTGGAACAGTGGAACCAGGTATGAGGAGGTCCCTAATCATGCAGTTGTAATCATGTTTGATACAGAATATGTAGAATATTTTTTTTCAGATTCCATTGGATATGCAAGATATTCAATTGCATAGAATTCCAAAATAACTTAAATATTGTACATAAATTGCATTCTATCCAAAACCTAAAACATAGATTAAAGCACAGCATTACTGGGAAGAATTTCATTTCCAAGCAACTGCGGTAGTTTCCTCTGGTACAGCTTAAAAGCAAAGATCTAAAATTCATTGACCATGTGTAAGATACAAGGCAGTAGAGAGTTCAAAGTATTGACTTCCTTTCAAGGAAATTCAGAGAGAATGTGATCTTATGGACTGGGTCTGTACTTAAGACACCAGAACCTACATCCTACTCAGAGCCATATGAACAGGCCTCTTCTACAGATGTCCACACATTGATTGAAGTGTTGCTTTGCCGTTTTCTTTTTGGTTCATCACTTTTAAGTGACATCTCTTTCACAGCCCGCACTCCCTGTCCTGTTACTGCCAGCTTAAGAACTGAGAACGCCCATGGTAGTGTCTCTTTTATAATCAGCTTTGATGGGAGTAAACAAGATGTCATTCAAGAAAAAGGAGGAACATTAACGAAGACAAACAAACATAAATATCTCTACTCATACGAGGGACGCCTTACCCGATTGTTCAAATGGCATTACTGCAGAAATCAACAACAAGGAAGGGAAACAACGCAGGGGTGATAGCTTTAATCTTCCAGGTTTCAACAATCGATTGTGAGGCAGAACGATCTCAGAGATTTAGAGTAACTTCAAGAGTCTGTTTGTTTTTGTTTGAAAATGGACGCAGAGATCCTATGAAAATGCATCTTAACAGGAACAACTCAAAGGCCTCACATTTGTCAGGCCATCTACAAGCATGCAGAGTAAACTTCCTTTTTAAATCTATTGAAAGTGATTTCCTGCAACCTACTCCAAATGATCACAGGTAGCAGCTGCCACCCTTTAAATTAGAAGCCAATTAATAAAATCATCTGCATAAATGTGCTAATTGGGAATCCCGTTTTGGTTGAAAGCAAATAAAGAAACAAAGGCCTGTTGGCTCGATGAACAGCTGCTCGGGGGAAAAAAAAGCAAATAAAATGTAACCCTCTCTGTATTGAGAAAAAGAATCTTGAGAGAGATGCCATCTGGTAAGAGATGAGCTCGCATGAGAGCCTGGAGATGTTCAGCACCCAGACTCTTTCTGTCAGTTTGGCTTTCTCTTGCGTCAGAGCAGTGAAATCCACAAAGGCAGAGCACCAAAAGTTAGGCTGTCACTCTGTACACAGACTGTCAGACAGTGGAGGTGAACCGGGCAGTGTGCAAGAGTAACCCAGAGATAGTCAAAATAATAAAGTTCAGCTGGATGTGGGAAGGATGTGCAGGACAGGAAATGTTCTGCGGGAAGTGGCAGTGAGTGATGGACATCTGGAGCACTTTGGTCTCTGTTCCTAAAACCATGCATGCATGCTTAATTTTTCCTTCAGTGGTTAAACTTAAGTGAATCTTGATGGACAAGATAAAAGGTCAGAAATAATAGCTGAGAAATGGTCTTTCATGGAAAATTTGCTCCAGAGGGCAGCTGTGCACACCTTAAAAAAGGAGAAATGATCCAACTTCTTAATTAAAAGCTAGATTGTTAAGGACCTGAGATGAATTTTAAAACCAATTTTGAATGAAAAATGTATCCTTAAACCCTAACAAAAATGAACGAAATGGGTCCATCCTTATATTGCACCTCATCTCAACATATTCTGCTGAAATAATCCAGGGGAAAAACATCAGATCTAATTAATGGAGGACTTTAAAAAACACTTTTTTAAAAGTGAATAACTTTTATTTCAGTTATTCTCTAAAATATGTCAAGGTGATTCATCACAGAGGAAAATTCAAGTTGACACTAATGTGTCAAATCTTTAGAAATGCATTTAGGTAGAAGAGTCATGACTTTTCATGATTTCAGCTTGCTTCAAGAAGCTGGATATTAAACTGGGATTGTTGCTCAGCTGTGAGCAATATCATCTGACTCAGTTATTTTTCCAGTTAACAATGGTGATGCATCTTTGTGCATACGTTCTGGTTCAAGGAGCATTTTCTAAGTAAGGTATGAATGGATGACTCCACTTCAGATATACCAAATTACATGTCATACTCATTGCAAAATGCCCTACGATGTTTGATTAAAAATAAATAGTTAAGAAATGAGAATACCACCCGCCCTCCCACAGTACCGACACTTTCAGGGTCAGATTTACTTAGGGTGATATAAACCCTGTCAATTGCCATTTAGAGGTACACATCTTTGTGGCTGGCTACAGTTGTGGAAAATTGAAATCTGGCTGCATTTTTATTGGCTACTCATCTTAAGTTTTTAGCTTAAACTCAAACTAGAACCCTAACAAGGAAGCCATCCCCATCAGTAGCTTAGAAACTTCGACAGAAGGCAGGGCATTTCTTCCCTCCTATAATTTGATTTGAAAGCACGAAGAAGATATCATGAGAGTATTCTGTTACATAATCATGTTTTTTTTATCGTACTTAATTTACTGGGGGGAATCTAAAACCACCAGGGAGTTTGTCCTGGTTTCTCAAATATCTAGTGGCTCTACTTTTCTAGAATATCAGAATTCTACAGAATTTGAGACACAGTGTGCAGTTATGGACCTTTTTCAATTCAGAAGAGAAACAAAGCATTCTTTGAAAATAAAGGCAGAAAAATGGCAAAAAAAGCTGGGTCTGTGCAGCCCCTGTGCATCCTGCCTAGCAGGGTGCACATGTTACTGCACCACGATGGCACATTTAGCTGTCCCACATTTCGGGACATGACACACTGCATGGCATGAATCAGCATTCAGCTTTAAACCCCCAACAGGAGAGCAACAGAGAGGCGCTGTTTGTGGCAGAAAGCGCTTTGATGTCTGCATGAAAACAAAGCAGGGCTGCAGATTTAGATAGTAACCTGTAAACTGAATTGATCAAAGATTCATTTTATTGCTTTGAAGTTTATCATTTGCAATTAAATGCTGTCAGAATGTCATTTTCGCAACTGGTCAAACTGTCAAGACTTAACGGAATTAAACATTTATGTGGATCAATCTACACTTCTGATTAGCCCCATTTCATCCAACTTTGGGATGGCGGCACAAGGGAGCCCATAATTATTATGTAACTGACATCAGTTCTGTTTCACCCCATTTTGCTGAAGCGATGCCACTTTTATTTCACTTAATAGGCAGCATACCGAAATGAATTCATAATGGAAAATAAATGGTACAAGTAAAAAATAAGTTGCAATTACTTACTGCAACTCACTTTGAAAACTAGCACAGCAAAGCTCTTTATGCATGCACTGTTCCCATTCCTTCTCACAGCATTGTGTTTTAGCAGTGAGGAAACAAAGCGGCCAAGCATTACAGTCATCAAACACTACTGAGGTATGATGCCATGTTTTTTTAATTTTATTTCCTGCTTGCTTTCTTTTCGGGAACATGTCAGTCCTGCAATCAGTTTGTGTCAGTTTGATCATCGGGTTATTGCTGAACCCTATTTTTGTGAGTAGAGCTGTCAATGTCAGCTCTGCACAAGGTTAATAGGAAGCTTCTTTTTCGTGCGGTAAAATGTTAAATGTTTTAGCCAAATTTCCAACAGTGATCCCAAAGTTTTGTTACCCCTTGATGAATTACAAGCCTTGATGCTGTGCTGTCACATCACAAGGGTCCAGCTGAGCCTTTACCTTTATCCTTGACACATTAGAATTCCTCAGTAATCCTTGAATAATTTAATGATGCTGTGCACTGCAGAGGCTACAAATATGCATGTCCCCTCCTATCCTTCCTTGTAGAAACGTTTTTAATTTTTTAAAGAATTCTGTCATGTACTTGTTGACAAAATGGATACACTCAAAATTTGCTCTTCAAAGATTGAGCCTTTCATGGATTTCATTACAAAGCTGGCCATCTGTTACAAGGAACAGGTTGTGCTCCAAAAGATAAAACAAAAAAGTTGAGAAAAAACTAATCACAAAGTATGAAGTTTATTGTTAATATAGACTACTCTTTTTCTTCAGAGCAGTCAATCTACACTTGAGAGGGTGAATGAGACAGGTGTCTTTGGAAAAGAAAAGAGATTCCTGTAGTTCCTGCTAATGCTCACAGATCATTCTGTAGGAGCATCGACTCCTTCAACTCTGATGTGACTCATCACAATCAGGAGAAGCCCCTAACAAATATTAATTGTGCACATCCCACCCACACATATGCTCTGCGTGACTGCAGCTTCAAATCTACAGGATCACATTAATGAAGACAACCTCCCCCTGAAGAGCTCGTACATCAAGAAGAGGCACATAGACAAGGTGAAAAATGAAAACAAGCTAAAATATATTCAGAATCAGAATCAGAAATACTTTAATAATCCCAGAGGGAAATGATTTAATTATTAGATGAGCAGAAAAGAAAGTGTGAGGGAACATATGTGCAGTTTGTCCAGACCAGAAAGGATTAAAAAGCATATGCATCCACAGGTCCAAAGGTTTAATACTTTAATTTTTCCAAACCACTTACACGTCTTGACATTCCACGTGAAATGGTCCATTTAGGCCTTCAGGTGATTATGGGTTATGTTCTTGGGAAAATAAACACTATGGACTGCCACCAAGGCATTTTATACAATTAAATAGAGGGTTTTCTAGAGGAAAGAATAACTTTCCTTAGTGGAGACTTCGCTTTGTACCCCCCCCCCCCCCC
>JABUIW010000031.1:7222643-7258389 GCA_013363375.1 Menidia beryllina | reverse complement strand
TATATATATATATATATATATATATATATATATATATATATATATATTTATAAATAAACAATTAATCAAAATCAGTTAAATGTAAATGTTTGTGCTCTTTATCCAGAAAACCACATCTACTTTTCAGGATCTGGTTATTATGGACACAGATTATGAACATGTAAAAATGATCTTACAGCAACATGTGAAAACGCCTAACCTGACCAGTAAGTGGACCATAAAGATGCAACATTTTGCACGTTACTGCCACGTTCATGAAAGTGGGCCAACGCAGGGAGGAATCATTGACACCTTTCAGTAAGTATTACTAATGTTATGCATTTAACGGAAAGAGAAATGTATGAATCACACAAAACAACAAAAGCAGAGTCATCTCCAGAATGCAAAACTACTGGTGTTAACGAGAATGTGACTCCTTTCTTGGCTGACTTCAGAGGTAAAAGGAGGGCCCATTAGGCTGCCGTTGAGCAGTGCTGTCGGTGTGATGCTCACTATAAATCGATCATCTACACATCATTATGATCCTTTTTTTATGGCTGCTTTAGTGCCACTGCTGACCAGACCTTTTTCTTTCTGTGCTGCTGTTGACTCACAGCGTTTAGGTTAAGAATGATAAGATCTCTTTGGAAGGTAATGTCAGCCCCAGTTAACCAGCGTCGGTGGTGAGCTACACACTCTGGACTGATGAGTCAATGTCTGCTGCAGAGAAATACACATCCCACTGCAGCACCACATTCTCCCTCTTGCTTTGTGGAGCCGCTTCAGTACCAAACTTCATTCTGGAGCCTGATAATACCCCCCATTCCTTGCAGCCATTACTCGGCAGGATTTATAATGACTCGAACACCTCTCTATACAAGCTGTCTTCTGTAAAAGATGTTCTTGTTTAGAAATGAGGTTACTACCACAGCAGCTGCGGAATTTGGAACAGCCACACATCTGCTTGAGAACACACACAGAAAACGAAGACACTTAAGTAAATGCCAGACTTTACATCCACAAGCTAAGTGACAAGCACACAGCAGTGGATTTGAAAATGACCAACACTTTGAAACAAAAAGATCTTCAAAGTGTATGATCAATAAATGGTTGAATGGACGCTGAATAAAAAAAGTGCCTTTTTTTGTATATCTCATCTATTCTATTGCATGGGCTGGATATCTTCCTCAGCAGGGGGCGATTGGGAAAGCAGAGCCAAGTGCAGAGAGGGACCTGCATGCTAAATATTCACATCTGTCATTGCTTTACTCCTATTCAAGTGTGTGCTATTCAAGGTTAACAAAATAAAATAAGTCAATAAAAATCAGACTTTGTAAATGCAACAGGTTTTTAAAATGAAGTGATTTTGAGAAATTCGCAAACGCAAAACTTGGTGGTACCACCGATTACATAGGCTATCTAAAATGCTTACAAAAAGAACAGCATCTGAAGTCTACATAAGGATTCTTATAACGTATCCCCCTGCTCTTTAGTAACCTGTGCATACAGCAAAGCAACCAAGGACACATGATTAACACTGACTACCGGTGACATCAACGCAGCAGGCGATCGCATTTCCTCCATAAAAAACAACTAACAAGGGAACATGGCAGATTGACAGCTAAAGATAAAAAAGGCAACTCCAACTAGATATCAAGCTCTCCCAACCGACTCTGTTCTCTTTGAGTTAAACTATTCTTCACACGTACGCCATTGATTTCAAGCTTGTAAGTGTTTTGTAGCTCTTACACCTGTAGGGAAAATTGTGATCTTCAGTCGGCGTCTATGAATTGAAAGACATTTCTGCTCACTTGAAATCCTCGGAACAGCTTCCAAATAGTGCATTTAAGAAAGCACTCAGCTTGTCTGCCATTTCACATTCATGTCAGGACAGTGATTAGTTTTTACATTCTGGTAGGTCAGACACATGCGTGATGGATCTGTCTACCTGACAGATGGGGAAACTGTTGTGAAACTTTGAGATACTTGCTAAAATGGTCTTGTCTGGCCCTTTGACTGCCTGTCTTTAAGTTGAACAATCTGGTTCTCCTGTGTAACCCAATATCAAGACGGGTTAAAGATACAGTCTCACTCCAAAGTAGAACAGCCAGGCTATTTTTACGATATACTTTTGCATTCAGAGGGTCGTTTATACATAATGCATAATCTGATCCAAAGCAGATCACAGTTTGCAGACGGTGAGGCGTAGGTGTCAAAGTCACCCGAAGGCTGTAAAGGTGTGATATACAAGTAACATGATATAAAAATCCACAATACGCAGGTACTGTTAAAATACTGTGAAATGTTAGGTGTGTGAAAAGTGCTCTTCAGATGACTTGTATTCCAAACAGAGAAGTTTTTCTGTTACCTTTTCAAAACAGATGATGTTAAGAATGATTTATTTCGGCATATAAGATCTAAATAGTCTTTTGTTTAACATAATGACCAAATGACAATCATATTTCTATTTTATCAAATTCTTACTCTCACTGTTTTTAATATATTTTTTGTCGATTTCCTTTCTTATTAAGTCCAAAAAAGGTTTTAGTTGTTGCCATGAATTTTCCAAATCCCACATGGACTTTGATTGGGCTCCTCCAGGTGTTTCTGGATGGATTTCAGGCTTCAGTACTTCTCTCCCTCACTTCTTAGCAGCAGCCATACGTGTGGTCGCTATGGAGACTTTCTCAAGCTCTGTTCTAAAAGCATTCATCTTTACCTGAGGAGTACCAGCGGTCCTACTTCTGTTTCTGGTTCCCAAAACATTTAGGTGTTTCAGGTATACATCAATTATCTGGCTCATGTTACAAATACCAGTATCTGAAATAGATTCCAAAGCATACTTCACCACCCTGTGACGCCTTTATCTCTCATTTGCAGAGAGCTCTTAATGTTTAACGATTTGAAATTACACAATCTATATATTTGTTTAAAATTAAAAATAATATTGAAAACAAAATCAATTCAAGCTTTTACATAGTGGTGTATTAACCATGACAGTAATATAATTAAATCATTTGGGTAACTACCAACACTTCTAATTCTAGGATTAGTGAGGTATCAACTTTATATTGAGTGGTAGTCAAAAAAATCTGTTAAGCACTTTGTATAAAGCCAAAGGGACCATCTGAATAAAAATTTCCTGGAAATCTTTCTTTTTTTAAATGGTTATGATGGTTCGGGTTGGATAGATAAGAATATTTATGATTTTTGATAAAAAAAGTCAGTTTGCAAATGATGAAAAATGTGGGGGGGCATGATTGATTCACATCACATAAACATTGCCCTACCAAAGTAAATTGGCAAAACTATTAAAATACAACAATTTTTTGATGCTCTTAGTGACACAAAGGTGTTTTTTCCAACATGGGGCAACTGCAGGGAAACTGTATGGTTTAACTTCAGGGACAATGGTCAAACTACAAAGTCAAAAGAACTGTACTGTGTTATCATACAAACTCAATACGGTGAACTGAGTTCAATCACCGCTTGGTTTCAGTGTCTTTATCCCTAGGTACTTTTTAAATTGTTAGTATCGGGATATAAATCTGAGTACCTTAAAGTTAAAAATGTGTGAGGCAGACATATTAGATCACTAATATTCATTTTACCAGGAGCGGTTAACAGGAGGAGTAATTCCATTTGTAGCCATTTGAAAATAAAAAATATAACATACATTGAGATTCAAAGAGGATGGAACACTAACAACAAGGGAACGACATTAGCTTAGTCTGATGAAAGATTTCAAAGTTGCCGTTTGACCACCGAGAGGAAGTCCTACACCAAGTGCCCAGGGTGTTATGTACGTCTCTAATCTAAAGAGAACTGATGAAATAAAGCTGCAACTGAGTATTGAGTTGCATTTAAAGCAAGTGTTCAAACTGTGGGCAGCCACACTAAGAGATACACTACACACCACAGCAGATTTACAGTGTCCACTCTGCTCCTGACCTAATTACTAAAGGACACAGTTATTTTCCAGCTGTGATGTTCACTGTAAAGAATGAGAGCAGATTGTGTGATTTTCACAGATGAGTAAGTC
The DNA here is from genome assembly GCA_013363375.1 of Menidia beryllina. Taxonomy (NCBI): domain Eukaryota; kingdom Metazoa; phylum Chordata; class Actinopteri; order Atheriniformes; family Atherinopsidae; genus Menidia; species Menidia beryllina. The sequence goes on along the minus strand of JABUIW010000031.1, from coordinate 7,254,368 downwards.
ACTGTATAATCCTTATTCTGTATATGTGCTGCTGGATCTAAACCACTGAATGATCCCAATTTGGCCAGCCAGCATTTCCAGAACACGTGACACAATGCCAGAATTTTTCTCTGTAAAATGACTATATGATTATTATTATTCTCTGTAAAATGACTATACGTAGGCTTGAGAGTGGAAGTAAGAAAGAAGAGGAAAAAGTCATTTATCATAATATGGAAACTGACTTATAGGCTACTATGATTGATGATTCCGGAAATCAGTCATGCACAAACCTGTTTTCACATTCTTTAGCTGTTTATCAGGAGATCAAGGAAACTGAGAAGTCATCAGTTCGAAGCATTACTTTTTATATTAAGAATTTGTACATAATCTCATTTTGCTAAGAACAAAAAAAAAACATCTATTGTTGCAGCCTGCATTCAGGTCATGAAGCGGCGAGTCACAGATATGTGAAAGCGCATTTTAATTTTTTCCATTCTTCTGCACTATTTGGAATCATTAATAATTGATCATATTCCAAAACTTCTGCATGTCTTTAGAAGTGCAAGGTTGAGCTGCCAGCAAGATGTTGTACAAGAAGTGTTTGCCACTGAAAAACAAACAAACAAAGACCGATAAACAAAAAAATCCAGAATAGGTCAGATTCGACAGGTTAGACGAAGAGAAACAGATATAAAAATAATATTTTGTCTGTGGTATGAGTCTCAGGCAGTGTGCTGTATCAACAGAAGGCAAAATTCATAAAATACAGGAGCACTGTGATAAATTATTATATTTCTATACCCTATAAATATCATGACATTTTATTCTGTGTAGCAATGGCATAAACTGGCTCTGGCTGTTTGCCAAAGCGTCCAGGTCAGAGGGAGGTCAGCATTGAGCTTTGCGGATGCGCGGCACCCAAACACAGAGACCGCTGAGAAAAATGAGCAGATTTCAAAGGGATCCGCATGTTCTATGAAGCGTCCTCTGCATCATAGCTTTGTTTGTCAGAGATAGTCTTTGGATATCTTGAAATCAAATGTATCACACACAAGAGCAGCAGTGGTTACGCAAAGTCATACACTGGGGGCTTGACCGTGAGCACACCTACCAGTAATTCATCATGCAAGTCAATAAACTGCCATTGTTCTGAGACACATGCCAGAAATAACTATGTGCCGGTTCAATGTCACTTAAATGTCAGTGAATCAGAACTGTATGGATGTCGCTAATGGAGATGAAGATGAATAGTCTGCGTTTTACCTTATTCAATTTAGATTCATTACATCAAAATACCATAATTACATTCAAATAGCAGGTCTGCTCCAGCAATTTCCTGAAAATAGTGACTTTTTCTTTCAAAATCAATCATTCAACATATTCAACATCCCCCAGCAATTCACTGACAGGGGTGAACTGGACCGCATGGCAACTCCTCGTTTTCTTCTCCACAAACTCTTGTGTGATTCTGGCAGTGTCCACGGGACCCCTATTAAACTGGAATATTCTGTCTCTGAAAACTGGGAGCCTTCTCAGAGGGACAGTTCCAGTGTTGCCATCTCTGACTGTCATCTCCTCAACATCATGCAGATGCTCACAACTCCCGTCTTCCACAATAGAGCCGGTCGAAGCCGAACCAATCTATCGGATTCATCTCAAAGAATATGCTGTCAATAGCCATCAGGTTATTTTCATGTCTCTAAATTTGATCAGACAAGTACTCTTTTCTCAAATACTATCCATGGATGCTGCCATAATATTTCACACTGTCTATGCTATCACAACATTTTATCGACAATCTCTATTTCCAGTCTGAGGCATCACTTAGTTGTCATTCTGTAGGTGTGCTGAGCGCTGTCATCGATAACTACCAATTACTGCAACACTGATTTGCAGTTGAGCATTGATCTTTGTGTTTCCTTTTCATCACTGTGCACTCTCACAGATTTCAGTGACACACAAGTCCAATTTTGATTTTGTGCTACTGAATTGTTTGAAAAAAAAACATTGCCACCTATTACTGTCTTCTTTCTTCCATATCCTGCCGCTGCTTACAGCTTTTTATCGAACAATGGTCCTTTATAGGCTTTCAATTTCCATTTACAGGCAACAGGTTGAAGAAAAAAAAAAACTTGTGCAGGGGTACACAATTTCACTCAGTCGCAGAGAGAACAAAAAACAGCAGCTTTTTAAATCTCAGAAAAGAATTCACATGCACACATACCCCCTGTTTGCATACACACCAATTTACTTGTTATACAGAGGCAGTAAATCTGACCTCTGGTGATCACCTCTAATTTGAGTAGTTGAAAGTAGATATGATTTTAAAGAAAATGAATAGGAAATCAATTATTAATTTGTTCCATCATTAAGACATTATGATTTCAGTGGTTAGAACAATTGGTAAACAACAGATGAATAATCAATAAATGAATTATAACAGATGAATAATCAATAATTATCTTTTTAAGTTACTTCCAAACCAAAACCAGTGTGCGTCTTAACTCCACTTATGTAGAGGGACGTTCACAATGCACACCTAGGTGTTTAGCAATTAACTAAAACTTGCACTTACCACAGTTCTCCTCATCTGCTTGGTTTCCACAGTCGTCAATGCCATTGCAGTGCAGGAGCTGAGGGAGGCAAACGCTCAGGTTGCCACACGGGAAATATCCAAGCGGGCACGTCACCTTCTCCTCCGTCGTATTCAGTGCTATAAACAAAGAAGAAGTTCCGATAATTTTGGATAGTTATCATTAAAGATTTCTGTCAGGTTTGGTGTCAGCGAACGCCTTTATTTATATTTTTGAGGACTCAATAGGGCGGCACTTCAGCATTTCTTGATAAAGTGCTTTGTTTAAAGTTTTCAGCGTTTGTCTGGCCTCTGTTGTACCACAGAGTGTAAACTATGCTAAGACAGAACAAACAAAGGAGGTGAAAAATGAGCAAAATGTAAAAGAAACCGTCATTTGAGATGGACTTCAATTATTCTTTCACTAGTTTTAAGCTCATTCTTGGATTCCACACTCATGAGCCACAGTGAGTCTGTCTTATCTGGATTTTAATTCAGCTCACAGCCCAACAAGAACAAAGCTGCAAAATTACACATTTCAGAACATGGTACGAATTATTATTCTTCACATTGCCTACGAGACAATTAATAGTTTTCCAATTGATTTGTCCCTTAAAAAAGTCACACTGAGGACATTTAGAACTGTTGTCCCCTAACGCCAGATATGCCCAAAGTCCTTATTTGGCATGGTTTTTGTGGAATAAGCAGGCCATCAGTTAAAGCCACATATTTTGAAGTACACTGGGCTTTAATATGCACATTCCCTGCCTCAAATTGTGCCAGAGCCCTGAAATACTACAGGTCTTGACTTTGGTTTCCAGCCTCGCACCACATGGTTTTTTGCTTTCGAGTGACACTGTTGGAGGCTTTTGATGGCATCTTTGTGACCTATTCTGCCTGACAAGAACTTCACGTGTATGGCTGAGCATGTGCAGGGCTCCCGCTGAGCTGGGAGGAAAGTTATAGACAAGCAAATATGACCAATCCTCAACCAGAACTTTGAATTACCTGCAAACTGAGATTGTGGCCTCAAGGAGTCAAACATAAGGCCAGGACCATCTCACACAGGTAAAGTGAATGTAGCAGCAGTGACCAGTTTAGATGGTAAAATACATTACAAATTAAATTGCATTCAGAACCGGACTTTCCCTTGTCAAAATGCATGGGAGCATTATCAAGTTATAAGATGATATAAGACCTTAATCCACATTTCTTTTCTCAGTTGGAGCCTAATTCAGCCAGATGCCGCCTTTAAGTTACCTGATTGATGTTTATCAAATGACACAGAAATGCTGTGTTTTAAAGAGTAGTAAGTTGATTCATTTTTATTTTATTTTAGGGAAGATCACTTCTGTTTGCACAATAAACACACAACTCTGGTGAATGCAGAGATTCTAAGGATTTCTGAAACATGCCGAACATTTCCTTGCAGAGTAAAGAGTTGATTCATTTTCTTCTTTTTGTTTGTCTAATGTAAAGAGAAGCGCCTTTGTTTTATTGCTATTCTGTGATAGCCTTTAAGGCGTTCTTCGGGTCCCGTCGTGCTGTCTGGTGTAATTTCAGCTTTAGTTTTTGTCTCATGGCAATTCAATTACGCGGGACGTACCCATTCACTCTCTTTTATGTAAGACTGCTGTTTTGAACTTTAACATTTACCATGTTTTCTGTCTGAATCGTGGGTCTTTTTTCTCCCTTGAACTCGTTTTGCAGTTTATGTGAGCATTGTGATGTCTGACCTCAGGTTGAACTTACTGGACATCCATATCTTGGTCTTTGGTCTTTTTTTACTTGTACACAATATTTCTTATTGCAGAAAGATCAACTCCATATTGTAAAGAAATTGCTTTGATAGCCTTTCTTCTATAACTCCCTGTTGCTTTATGTTACAGTGGCCAAAATTGTTTCTCTATCTACTTTACATGCTTATGTGCTATTAGGCACCTGAAGCCCCCTAGGAACCCCCAGGTAGAAAAATAATTCTTCTTTTCTATTGGTGGAGGTTACTTTTGTTGTTGATTAATTAATCAAATGCAATTGATAACCAACACATAGCCTCTTAATTTCACAACCATTTTAATTAATATGATTAATTTAAACCTTCGCGCAGAGGACATTTTTATTTTTACTGCAGTCATATTTACTACTATTTATCAGTTCAATTTTGAAAATAAATTCATTCTAAAAATGTTAAATGAAAAAAACTTCAACCAACTAATTTGTTCACAACTAACAGAATCCTTACCCTCAGTAACACACCCCCATTGCTCCAAGTTAAGTTCTGCTCTGTCACGTTAAAACAGCAGTTTAAATGAGACATGTGAGCACCAGAGTTTAAAACTTTTAGGCGGAGGAGGAAAAGCAGCTCCCACGACTGTGGCTCTATACTCACAGCTGTTTTGTTTGCTGTGCTTGCGTAAAGTAACTCGGAAAAAGCAGGAATTTCTTACAAAACAGATATCCACATATGGTTGTGCTATTTTCAGGACTACAAGCATCTTCCTTTCAGTTTCCATATCATTTTATCTAATATTATTCCTGGAAGAAATATCTTCATTAATTATTGTGAAGGTTTGAGGGAAAAAGGTCCAGGCTGACCATCTGAGTCATTATCCTCATATATTAATCTGATTCATAAGCTACGGCTGCTTTGTTGTTGGGTGAGTTGTTGCGTTTTTCTGCATAATTGGAAGTGATGTTGAGAATTAGATTTGCTTTTTTTTTTCCTCCCACAGTAAAACTGAAGCGGTCCAGCTGCAGAAATGTAACATAATTAAGAGAAATATTATTAATAAAAAAAATGCCTTAAAATTCTTTTCTCAGGCAATATGCATTTACAATTTTAGTTTCTATTTTCTATAGAACCACCAGGTGAGCATGAATAGAATAAAGACAGGCTGCATATCACTCAAGGTTACTATACTGAATAGTAAGACTATGACAATGAATATTAAATCCCCTGCTAAAAGATGCCATGGGAAATATTTCAAACACATTAATTATTGCTTTAAGTTAAAAAAAAAAGTACACAATGTCAAATATTCAGACACATGGCCCTCTTTATCATCTGCCTCTGCCATCTGCGACCCACAATCCAGGCAAAAAAAGATTATCATGCATCACTGAATCACTTTGAATCATTTTGGAAAGTTTAGTGCTTGTTAATGTAGCCCAGGCTTCATAAGCCATTTGAAGTGAGAGTGTTTTTTATAAGTAGTATGAATGAGTGTGAAAGATAGCCAGCATTTAGTGGGTTAATTCTGACGTACAGCGCAGAGAGACGCAGGTGCGTCGCGGTACTGCGGCTGCGCAGAGCACAGAGAGAGAGAGTTGGAAGGAGGACACACTGTGCAGTGGTACGAGGTGTTCTCTGCTACAGAAGAGAGAAAATTAAAAGAACAACTGAAGGAAAAGGTGGAAAACACTGCGCAAGCCAAGTCCAGGATCCACATTTCGTGTCGCTTACTCGGCGGTGAGTTTGAATGAACTTTGAGCGATGTAACGGCAAATAAAGGTCCGTTAGCATTAGCGCTAATCGGACGCTAGCTGCTAGCTTAATGCCACGTGTGTGGCATTGAGCTCGGCCGGTGTAGCTAATCGCTAACACGTGGGGTAACTCAGATTGCAGGGCTATTGTGTGTTGTATGGGAGAAAAAGGTAATTTGTGTATTTTATTTCATTTACACTGTTTACACTGAAATGAGAATTAGCTATTTTTGTTAATTCATTTAGATTGATTTATAGGTCATTTTTGTGTTATTTATATTAAATAAGGACTTATGACCTGTAGTAGTTTAATTTAATGAATGATTGAATGAATGTGGCCTGTCCTACAGGTCAGGTTTTTTCTTGAGGATAGGAATTGGTGATCCTGATGCTGAGAGAGGCATCAGAGACACCAGCCAACCAGGATAAAGAGGAAACCAGAGTGGAAGAGCCATCAGCTGGTTCTCAGCATCTGCTGGACTGACCCGTTAGAAAGTGGCGAGCCAGAACCAAAAGATAAAGGACTGAACTAACCTCCCAAGCCGGTGTGGTAGGATCGGTGAGATTAAAGGGCCCCAACGATATCAGAAAAAAGGACAAACTGAGCTCATAGTTTGTTCCTATTTTTTTATTTTTCATATTGCGCGCACTTTATTATTTTTCTGATCATATTGTTGATAAATTGTTAATATTGTTCAGGTTCATTGTTAATAATACATTTATTGAAATTAAGTCTTGTGTGAGTGTGGTTAATTTTGATGTTCCGTCCTGGGCTTCATGAGCGTTACCTAATCTTCTGAAAATTGGTCCAAAATCTAGAAATCTGAAACCCAAATTTATACTAAATTCTTAATAGAAGCAAAAAGGGGTTACATAAAGTTAATTGTATTTCATTCATAAACCATGTAGGCAGATTGAAAGAAAATCCAAATCAAAATCAAGACAAAAATAATTACAATAAAAAAGACAATGTTTATGGGTGAGTTTTAGGTGGTTTTAGGTTGAAACATCTACTATTGTGTGTCAGATCACCAGGATGGTTAAAGTCTGAAAATCTGTGTAAGTAAACAGCATAAAATGATTCAAATGCAAACATGTTTCTTTGTATAAGATCCATTTATGTATGCAGCCTTCAGGCAATAAAAAATCCGGAGCAGCTGATCATAACGTTCAGAATACGATGTGCCGCTTTTTTCCACAGCTGAATGTTTTATTGAATCAGTTCTGTGGCTGGGAGTTTCAGTCTTCACTGAGCCACCAATCACACAAGGCAGTTACAGGAAAAAGTTTGCAGTCAGGAAAAGAGCCAGAGGAATATAGATTTAAAAAAAAAAAAATCCATCCCCAACCTTAACTGCTCCTGCTTACACTGGAAATAAATAAAACCATAATATTAAGTATAAAGTGTGTTTGCGTATGCTGCTGTTAGAAAAGGTATGCCACATTTAAAAGGTGACATAACAGAGGACCCCCCCCCACCCCTTTTTAACACAAATAAACCAAGTTAATCCTCTTTGTTAGCTTACCCTCTCGGCTCAATTTCCGCAGAGAGCGCAGAGGTTGATTCAGATATGTGGGCCTGAACACTGATCGTTTATCTGACAGATCGTTTATCTGACCAAGGCTCATGCATGTCAGCACTGACCATGTGTCCAAAATATAGCTTAGCAGAGGAGAACTGAGAAACTTGGAATCAAGCCATTTTTCCCAGCTCTGCTTTTCTTTGAGTATTCAATATATTATTTAAAACTATATGGTGTAAATGTTCGCTATATGAAAATATTCACATTTTCATAGGAAGTGTCACAGCGATGGGCTGCAACTTCTTGACTTGGATGAGCAAGAAGTTCTTCGGAAAGATAAAAACTGACATTTTCTCAGTTAAATGTCTTGAATATTTAAGAGATCTTTCAGCAGTGCATTACTGAAATCCCATCCTGGAAACAGCATGTTCATAATAGCACCACTGAGGAAATGGGGCCTGGTTTCGGAAATGGGACCGAGGAACCTGCAAACGAACTGGCTCAATATTTTCCCATTGCAAGTTGTGTGTTTACAGTCTGTGCTGTCAAGACCCAAACAAAAAAACACCATTCCCTGAACAACAACAAATTTGTGTATCGGTATATCCTACAATGTGTGTGTGACTCTCTGAGAGCCTTTTTACTTGACCACAGACATTGGCCTACAGAGTGGGACCAGGAATGAGCAACCACTTTTCTGTCCACTCTTAGCCTGAAGTGCAGCTTCATCATTGAAAAATCATTGTATGCAACTGGATATTTTTTGTTCCTAGTTTGTTTCATGAATTCCAATTGTTCTTGCGCTGTCGAGCACCCAAGCAGCCAAGCAAGGTAAAAGCAGCTACTGCAAAATGCTTAAACTAAAGATCAGATTTTGCACTGAAAACATGCTTTTTTTTTTTTTTTTTTTTTTTTTTTTTTTGGCTCTAGTGGCCTTTAATGACAGTAGCTTGACAGGAAAGGGGGCAGAGATAGAGAGGGGGAGACCTGCAGGAAAGGGCCATGGGCCGGATTCGAACCCACGGCCACCCGCTTACGAGCAAAGGCTCTGTATATGGGCCGCCCGCTCTAACCATTAGGCTACGCTGCGGCCCTCTTTTGCAGGTTTATGATTTTATTTCTCAATAAATGAAAAAGCACAAAGGCAGACTGGGTAAAAGAGAATGTCTCTAAGAACTTTTTTTTTCTTTTTAGTTCAAAAATTGCCCAATGCTGTCAGTGTCATTTAGGGAGAGAAAAGCAAGTCTTGCTAAAAGCTATGAATGCAGGTTGTGTTTTAAGTGAGTGCTTCTTAATGGCATTTTGTCATTTTGAAATATATTTCTGGAAGTCAACAGGCTTGGAAATGATTCCTTACCAAAGCCTGGTGAGTCAGTATTTGTGATCCAAGGAAGATGTTGAGACAACACAACCTCTTCCTATAAATCTCACTGACTTTAAACTTTCCAGGCATTAAGTCACAGATCACCCACATTCATCTATATTATTTCCACAGCTGTGTGAAGAGAGAGTGAAAACGCAGGGGAAATCTGTCAAAACTGGTACGATAACTATTTGCCAGATTGGACAGCTCAGCAGATAACTCCCCCAGACGGTCCTTGATATTTCTCTACTATGCTGAAGTCTCTTGAAAGAAGACGGGAGATGTGGAAGAACCACGCATGATCTATGGGGGCTCAGCCGTCTGGAGCATTCATGCCAAATATGTTGTATAATGCATGCACAAGTACTGTGCATTTGTTGAGGTTTAGAGCATATTGCAGATGTCTGATTGTGATGGGAATATTTTTAGTTTGCTGTGGTTTTCATGACGATTTGTCCCAGCAAGAAAGTGTCAGACTTAATTCAGTGTTTGGATACATTTGCTCTAGGCTTTCCTCAGAACTGTCACCTTGCACTAACCTACAGGAGGACACACAAGTGGCTGACACTGATTGACTGGAGGCAGCTCTCTTAACTCATTGACTGCCAGCCATTTTCAGAACAGAGAGTCGCTCACTGCCAGAGTTTTTTGAGAATTTTGACTGATTTTTCAAGAGCCACAGAATAGTTTGTGCTTTGACTATGTAAACACCGAACACACCAAAAGAAAGAGCAGACTCTCTTCTTTCATCAGGAAAAAAGAATTTGTTTCTACCTTATTCCGTTCTTCTTCGACGTGCGTCTCACCGGCGCCATTTCTCTCATAGCGAACCATTGCGTTTGTTTTTATTTGCTTACAATCTATGCTAATCTCCCATCAAAAGTGGCACAGCTACCTAGAGGGTAAATTTGTTAGTCCATACTCTGTCTAGAAGCCGATATTTACGGAAAAACTTTCGCCGATCGTCCCAAGTCACTCGCAATTGAAAAACATAAAAGACGTCTATAGACGTCTTTGGCAGCGAACGGTCGGATTTGAAAAGACGTCTATAGACGTCTTTGGCAGCGAATGAGTTAATGACACAGATGTTGAGACTCACGCGGAATGAAATGCTTCAGATAAGAGCGACATCTGCATTGTTTAAAGCGAGAGCCAGATTGGCAGAGGGGAAATTCCACAAAACAAGCGTTGTCAACCTGACGGGCACAAAACATCGTTCCAGCACGAACAACATGTTCAAATGATAACAGAAAAAAATCATGAACGTCCTGAGTGCCAAAAATACTGTAAAGGATCGTGACAAGGACGATGATATCTACTGACATTCGCTATTCCACATTTCACTATTGTTATAGCTCCTCAATCTCATTCATAGAAGTTATTAAGGCGTATGGAGAGAATCTACAAAAACTATCAGAAATATTGAATGAGGTGGTGACCTCCATCTGACTAAAACCGTACCTTTCCTACTTTCTGTGCAGAATCCAAATATGATGCCTTGGAATCCACCCAATTACAATGCAAACACGAGTCTAATTCGGTTAGAAAAAGGAGTTGCTCAACTTACCCCAGACTCCATAAGCGAATATCACAGCCACGTAAACTTGCATTTTGCCTCTGTGAGTTCTTGGTGAAATGCACGCAGGTGGTGGTAGGAAAGGAGAGGAGAAAAGACCGTCCGTTCAAACTGTGGATCTGTGCATAAAAAAAAAAATAAAAGATCACCAAAAGTTTTGTCTGTGAGTGATTGTTCTGCGTAAAAGCGCACGAGTCGAGAAGGAGGAGATACACAAGTGTGACTGGAGAGGAATCTAAAAACGCATCGCGGGGTCTAGTCGGTCTGTAGCCACTTGTGTGAGAGATTGGCTAAAAGGCTGAGTTGCCATGTTCTGACGCACGCACAGGTGCCGGACGCACAGACAAGCAGAACGGGCGGAGTTACCCATGTGGGCTCTAACGACCAAACCGAGACCGACCTGCTCATTAACCACTTAGCTATTTTATATAATGTGCTGCTGTGTGGCAGCACATCCTATAACGACAAGATTCTTCACGATCTGTGCCCCTAATCGTGCGCAAACGTAAACTCTAATCGCATCAGAGGGCTGATGCATGCAAAAGCACCGTCGCTGTCATCGACAGTAGGACGGCTTTCTCCTTGTATTTTTATCGGAAGAATGAAATAATCCCCGGGAGGCTTTCTTTTGCTCAACAGCCTAAAAAAACCACCAACCGTGGACTAAGTAAAACAGATGTTGTCATCTTGGGTTTAGGATTTCTTCGCTCTCCATAGAAGAAGGATTCCTTCTGGCAATATGACAGACATACAATCCTCATGGTTATACTGTAGAGATGTCCCACACCAATAGTGATACTTGGTGTTGAATAAGAGCAGAGCAGTATATATTAAAAGTGGACTTTATTATTATTTGCATGGGCAATATATCCTACTGCCTCGAAGATCAACAGTGTTTTGTTGTGTCACATGGGGAACATTGTGTTTTTTTTTTCTTCTACCTACTTCCAAAAGCAGAATGAATTCTGATTTTGGACCAGGGGCTTAAAAACATACAGCACTTTGTTACCGGAGAGACTCTGTATCACCTCCTGGCGGGAGTTCAAAGACTGAGCGTGGCTGTGCAGAGCCGCGTCTCTCTCTGAGACGCAGCTCACAGTGGGAGGGGGGTCAGGAATGGGGGGGGGGGGGATAAAAACCCACCTTTTATTTCTGATATCATAAACACCTCAGGCATGTGAAACAGCTTACAATCCTTCTCTTTGGAAACAAAACATGTCAGATAAGTAGCCATTGGCTGATTCAATGCTATATCATGAGAGATTGTAGATAAAGTGCCACATATTGGCACAAACATAAACACAAGTTCGGATTTTTGTATAAATAAATTCATGCGTCACAAAAATCCTGAATTCATTGGTCTTTCACGTTTCAAGATGATTTTATGTGTCTAACTAGCCTGAGATGATGACATTTGTAGATGAAAAACAGAACCTGGGGGCAATGAAATCTCTTGCACTTGATGAATCACACAACTAAATGAACACTCAAATGTTTCGTCAAATCTTTTTTTTTTCTGTTCTTGAAAGAGAAGATTTTATGTTTATTTTTAGGCTTTTCAAATATGCTAATTAAATGTGTGTATTGATAGAGATTGTACAAATATGAATCCAGAAGGATTATAGATGGCACGAGTGATATGAATATGGTCTCTCAGTCGTTTTCTTCTTAGTATCAGTCTAATTAGTCTTGAGATTAACTGGATAAGACACCTGCTTATAAGCACATTTACAACAGTTATGAAATTTAACAACAATAACACACAACCATAAAAATGGCATGCATTGTGGATATTTCACTTGATCACAGTTTATTAAAATGACAGCTCATTTCCTCAAATTTAAACAAACCACTCCTAGGCCAAATCAAAAACTTTTTTGCCCAGTCTGCTTTTATTTAGCTTTTATTTATTAAAGTCAACCAGTAAAAGAAATCTTATATATATATATTTCTTTTCTACATCATTAAAGAGTTGGCTTTATTGGAAAATGCTGTTTTCTTAACCACGTTGGTTGTATAATATGAAATAGCATAAGCAGTATTGAAAATCCCAAACCCCACTGGACAGCTACAAATTTGGGGAACCAGGCGATCTTCATGTTGCCATTCATTCGAGTGTTTACATTTACCATGAGACATACTGGACCCTTTTTTTAGAGAAAGGAGATAATTCGGCTCACAATCTGACAAAATCAAGGAGCAGATCTTTGGAAAACATAAAAACCTGACCTTCTCTTTCTTTTTCCCCTTGTCATTTATTGACAAAAGCCAGTTACAGTTATATTGCTACTAGTTCCTAGAAAGGATTGTGTTACAGGTCTGGAGATCTTCTTCTGACTTTTTCTTCCATTAACGTGTGTACATCCATTTTCAGTGTTCATATACTGTAGTTTACCTCAGACTTAATTTCAAGGACTGTCAATTGATTGCTGTTACTTGCATGGAATGGGCCAATCAATTGACCAATTGCTTTCTTAAAGTGGCCTCAGTTTGGAATCACCAATCAACCTAACACACATGTTTTTGGTCAGTTTAAGTGGATTGAATTGAATAAATCCTAAAATGGGTCAGTAACCATGAGTTGCATTAACATTCAAGAAGATGCAAATATTATTGTTGTTGTAATTCACACAAGAGGACCGCATATGTATTTTTGGTGTTGTCCAAGTGGGCAGAAATGGGCAGAAATCAAGTGGTGATATAAATCAAACATCTCACATAACTCTATCCCTCTCCCTTTGACCTGTGAGTGCTGACTTGGTTTGTCTCTTCCAGCCATCCATTTCCCTAATGGGGTCTCGGGGGGGTGGGGCGAGGGGGGGGGGGTGGTGGTCCTTAAATATCAATTTGAATGTAAATGAATTAAATACATTAAATCATTGTAAATGAATACCAAAGCAGTTTTATGACTTTTTTCTCAAATGTGCTGATACTGTTTTATGAATTGCTACCGTGTCTGGAAACACAAAGCTTCGGATTATTTAAAGAGAAGTGTTATGCTTTTCAGCTCCCACCCAAATTTCAGAAAACGAGATGCTTGATTTTGTTCTCTTTCTTGAACAAGAAATAAAAAGATTTTTATTGAGATTTGATAAAAAAAAGTGGAGTTTCATGTGGGGAAGCAAACTTTAAATTTACAGCTGCACTTTTAATAGTTCCTAGAGTGCCTCTGAAGAGTATCTGAGGCCTAATATCTTGTGAGTGTAGTTTAAATGAAATTATTCTATGTGATTTGTGTAACTGATAAACACAAACGGGTACATAAAAACTTCACAGACAATTCAGCAACATGAAAGCAGGCTCGAATTAAAGTTGTTGCCTCAGTTCATATTTTCAGACCTATTAATCATAGAGAGACTAATTAAAAGCTTTCAAAATGTGTGTGGACATGAAGAAGTAATACGGCTGACCTGGAAAAACTGAGACGTTTTCTTATATGAAAAAGTGAAGCTGCAGTTGCCACTTCTTAATGAGAATTTTTTTTCCCTTCACTTCACTGCAGGAGAAAAGATGTTTATCATGACTGAAATTAAGGGGTGAATTTCAAACTCACCAGAAAGATGAGATAAAGTTGTCTGGTGTCAGGAGTGATAATGCAATTTTAATTTTATGTTCTCGACAACCCGTGAATTTACAAAAATCAATAATTTGCAGCCAAGTGGAGACCAAGTGATCTAAAGTGCCAAAAACTAAATTTGGTTCACTCAAAAATATTGACTTAAAGCAGAAAAGTGGATGTGTATGTTTGTGTGAGTGGTGGGGTGGACCTAATATAACATGCACGTCTTGGGAAAAGCAAAGCTTGCTGTTTTAAAATCTCTTCATTTTTGTTCCACTTTCAATTAGGTCATGAAATACTCAAGTTAAACTGTCATCGCAATTTTCTGTGGTTATCTGATTCCCCTTTGTGCTTCTTCACACTCTCAACTTAGTTTGGTGAAAACTTTGGCATGAGTGATGCAGATCACATCTCAGTCTCTAAATGCCTGATTCTTTATGCATAGCTGTTTAGATGTGTTTACCTCGTACAATATTTTTCATTTTACTTTGTATTTTGTTGGATTACACTTTTGACTAAACTCTTAAAACACATAATCAACAAGACCAGAGAAGTTTCTCTGGTTGTCAGTTTTAATCATCGTAAATAACCAATAACTTCAGTGCAAAAAAACAACAACATTTTTTTCTGTTATTGGTCTTCTTATCATCAGTCTTCATTAAATAGGACAGTGAAGGGAAATAATTGCAGTGAGTCATCCTTGGGAGCCAAATGTTCCTCCATTGATGCATTAGAGGGGGTTGGAAAATATTCCAATCCCCTATGTATAGTTCTTAATTGTTTGTACACTTCTGAAAACAGGTTAATATAACTGCCGATGATGAATGGTGTCTATAAACTATAAATAAGAGAGAAAAGAAAGAAAGAAAGAAAGAAAGAAAGAAAGAAAGAAAGAAAGAAAGAAAGAAAGAAAGAAAGAAAGAAAGAAAGAAAAGTTATTTATTTTAGGGTAGACATTTTAGCTAAAACAAGCATGTCCGACATAATATTATGACCACTAATAAGTGGGAAACACCTCACTTTGGTCAAAAGTGCAAATTTCTTTCAGGAAGACCTACATCTTGGGACTCATGGATTGCACACTGACTGAAGCAGTTGACCAATCATCCCTCACAGACTTATTGTATCAGAACAACTCTCCCCTAATTAGCTGAGGGACAAATTTGAAAAAAGTTTAAAAAAGCTTAGTAAGGGCTGGGAAGCATGTCAAAGAGCCTAGAAAATCTCCAGACACCAATTGGATGGGATCTTATAGGATCAGGAGACCTCACCAATTAGGCAGATAGTCATAATATTTTGTCTGTTTGATGAAGGTTCAAATTTGAGTTTTTGTTTCTTCTTTTGCTAACCTGGATTTACATAAAAAAATATTATTAGATCAACATGAAAAACAAAGGCCTATTAAAGGTTCTGTCATCTTTCAGAATCAGACATAGCAATTGTTAGTATATATATAGTTGACAGTCAGAACTGATGAAGCCTTTTGGATAAGAGGGGAACAATTCTCAAGATCCAAGAAAGAGTTTGATTGTTTTTACTCAAGATTGTACTATTGATTTGGATGACAAAAAATCTATACAAATATATTGCTGCTCTGTAAGTTTTCAACACATGGTCAGTAACAATATTAATTCTAAAATGGGAAATGGCAAATTGCTAGTATTTGTGATTAAATGATAAAGGGAAAATAGTACCATTAGCCTTCATATAACGATCTATACTTTTCGGAAAATACCTTTAAAATGGCTCCAGCTGTTGTCAAAGTCAATCAAAAATGATTGCAGGCACTGATTGAGACCTTTCGAGGATAAATCAGAGTCCTGTTTGTGAAATGGCTTTGCACTCAACACTGACATGAATACTGACACGATCTGGAGTGTAATCGACATGGAGCCTATCTACATACGCGTAACACAAGCAGGCAGAGAGAAAAAGGGAGACTACACACATATGGGCTTTTAGCTCTGAGCAGATGTTGGGAAACAATGCATGTAATTGTAGATTTTTATCAAGTAATCCTTTCAGAAACTCTACAACTAGGATTTGCTTTTTAATGAAATGTTTTCTGACTTATGTAAAAGAGGAATTGACACATTTGTTTGGAAAAACTGAAAAGCATGTCATTAAGCAACCTCAATTAAAAACAAACCAAAACAAATTGAGCTAATTTAATCTGTTATTAGACTCAGTGTTGACCCAAAAGCACTGGCAAAGGAACATCCACACTTTACAGCAGGATGTAGTTCAAAGAGGGATATGTTTCAGTTGTTAATTTACATTTACATGGTTTAATACTTGTTCTTTTGTCACTGGCTGTTGATTACAGCAAGAAGCTTAAAAAAATAGTACTTATTCAACGTTATGCAACAAATACCTCCGCTGCAAATATTTTCTCATCTATAGATGAAAAGCAGAACTGTTTATGCAAATTTGAACACGCTTAATATTCCAAATTTGTTGGAACTCCTGTTTACTCTGTCGAAAGTGTTTCTGCATATATAAAAAATGCACAAACACACAATACTGCTTTTGAATATCTTGTCTTTATTAGCCTGTCTACACTGCTGCATACACACAAACCGCTTATTTCTTATACTCAATTTATCAATGTTTGTGTAATCCATGCTGAGATGTTTTTATGTTGCAAACTTTTCTAATCCCCGGGGCCCTTTCTGTGAAGTTTGGATGAACTCTCTGGGTACTCAGGCTTCCTTCCACAGTCCAAAAACACGGATGTTGGGTGAATTGATTATTCTAAATTGCCTGTGGGAGCGAGTGTGTTTGTAGTTGTGTGTTACTGGGATGGACTGGTGACCTGCTTGGGCCCTGTCTCTTGCCCAGTGGCAGCTGCGGGAGGCTCCATCTCCAGCTCCAGATTTGTACCCACTAATAAGTGGCCAATGAATGGATAGAGCTGCGTCATACCCCAGCAGCCATTTGACATCAAAACCACCTGCTAGATGATTTATAAAAGCCCCCTCCAGCTGACAAATCAGATTTCTGATAAATATCTGTGCAAACATGTAGCCTTATCAACCTGCATCTAGTTACATGAAAAGTAACCAGATGGAGATTAAAGAATTCAGGCAAAATGCTTCAAGTGAGAGATTTACATAATTGTGTCTGTCAGTTCTGATATTGTGGATGTTTATTTTATATTCTGTTCTTAAAAGGGAGTCTTTGATGTGCAAAATTCCCTTTTACTTTTCCCATCATGTACTTGAGCTGTAAGAGTCCGATTATTTTATTGAATCTGGCTTGGTGAGGATTGAACAGCATAATCAAAATGACCGCTTTTGTTGAGAAAGAAAACAGAAATGAATAAGGGAACAGCTGTCAAACGCTAGGCTGCCATTTTGGCACATGAGCACTTGTTTACTACAGCTGTTTCAATTTCAGTTTCTGTATCGGGAGCCCCTAATATTATGTTTCTGTGCTCAACTGTCAGTTGCAAAGTGATAAACAGCAAGTGTGTACCGTAATGTACTGTAACTCTTGCGTCAGAACTATTGGACGGTGGTTAATTGTGACAGAAGGAAAAGCTACATCAGCTTTACTCGCTGAACATGACATTTGAAAATGAGATTTTAGCTTTTTGACACATTTTCCAAAGAGAAAACTGTCATTTTCACACAATAATTTCATGTTGGATTTGCTCATGAAGTCAGGGTACACTTTGAAACATAACTACTGAGAAATAAAGTAAAAAAAAATAAATTCATTATTGCTGAATTCAAGACTTGGTTGCCAGATCAGGAGCATCTGGAAGTTTAATAGAAAATTTATTAATACAGGGACATCGGACTGGAAATAATTTATTCCACCACCAATGCTTTACATCTCGAAAGAAAAAATATGCGTTAATTCTATTGCCAGCTGTTACATGAATGTGCAGCTGATGTGCAATAACTATTCATAATAAGAAATAAACATAGAATGAATGAGATAAGTATGCCACTTGAATATTTTTCTCTTCAGGTTGCAATGAGTGTATGAGAATATCAAATCAGTGCAACGGGATTTTCAGTGAGTGTATTATAGATTTTTCTTTTAACTACAATATTCATCAGAATAATTAGATACAGGATGAATTTACTGATCTTCATATCTTCCAGACAAAGCTATATGTTGTTCTGTCCTGAACCAAACTTAGACTTAAAGCTATGAAAAACCTTTTCATGCTGGACGTTATCAGTTACAAATACAAAGAGACACCTTCAGGTTGACTGTGAATAATTTAGAGTTGTGTTTTAAATTGAAAAGAAGTTCAAATTATCCTATTTTTCTTCTTTAGAGAGACGCTTTTGTTGAAATTGTGAAATTGTGGGTCTTAAGGACTATTAACCTTTAAAATGGCTAAAAGGGATGTGTGGCTAAAAATGTTTTCAATTAACCTAAGTTTGAAATAAAAGTAATGTAGGTAAACAGGCTATATTTAGAGTATTCCAAGATAAACTTTGATCATGATGTGCTAAAGTTTTTTGGAGTGTCACAGGCTGGCCTTATTTAGTCGAAACCAGAACTGCTGGAAATCCATGCTGGCAATAACAAACTATCCAGGGAATCCTCCCTGCAGAGCAGAAACATGGCTGCAGGTTTTTTTAGTTCCACTGGCTTTTTTAAATTTATTTGCCAGTGTTTATGAGGAGCAGACTCAGAGAGATGTGAGATCAAAGTTTAGCAAAGTCTTAGATTATGAAGAGTTTGATAAGAAAACTTGTTACAATGATTGCTGAGGCAACCTTAAAAACTATGATAAATACTTTAAATACTGACATTGACTGGTTCAGCTGTACGGACAAAGTCGTAAATACCACAACTTTGGCCATACAAATGGCTTATCCTGTATTTAAGTAAACCTATATCTAAAGCATCTGTTAGAGAACCTTTTCAAAAATGGAGGAAAAATCTTATGTTTTAATCATATAAGTGAAGTCAGTCACAACAAGATATTTCCAGTGCTTACATACTGTAAATGTTTTCTAGTTGGCAGAGTTACAGTTGTTTTGACATAAGGATATGAATGACAGAAGTATTCGCACTTACTTTGCATGGTGCAGTAATTACATTTGTCATTCTGATGAAATCCACAAAACTTTGAGCTTCTACTACTGACTTTTTTACAGTTGAGAGCTTGGTAAGTTATCTGAGGTGTCAACAGATGTGAAGTTTTACATGCAGATGCACATCCCACATACTTTCACCGCATATTTTCCAGAGGCCCCTGCTTTCAAAGGTTTAGCCCCCATTTAATCTTCCTTTAGTTTCTCAATGCATGCTTGCTGAGGATCCACAAATAAGAAAGTGTGTGTTTGCTCCGAGGTGTGCGGGATGTCGATCTGAGTGGGAGACATGTAGTGTCCCTGGATTATTATTCTTTTGTGCTCTGGGGACATTTGAAGTCTTTTGTCCAGTAAAGCTGTTCATTTCCCCTAACGCTGTTATACTGTGCCACTCTGAGGTATTATAAAATATCCCAACACTACTATTGTATTTGAAATAGCCTTTCTGTCACTTCTTAATCCACACACAGAAAGTCATTTTAGGTTTTTTATTTGATTGTCTGACGAGGGCCTCGTAAATGTGGGTACTCAGGACATATTTCTGACCTTTCATTCTGTGTTTTGAAGCCGTGTGTATTCCCCTAAGAAATGTTTTTGCTCAAAATATACACAGTTGGATATCGCAGAAAGTGATCTAAATGTACAGTATATATGTATATTTATATACATATGTGTGTACTGGTGAAAGTATAGACTGTTGAAAAATGGGAACGGGCCTGATAAAATCCCTGTCCATGTTAAAACGTGCCAGTTATTGAGTAGAGGTTATTACTGGTGGTTTATGCGTGTCATTGGCACAGGAGACTATTCTAACCAGCTTCAAGGCAGCCACCATGGACTCCGTTTTTAAAACCCATGTTGTGCCTGATCTCATTGATTTCTGTCATTACACACTCTCATGAGCTGCCTTCAGGTTCTTTTTTCTGAAGTAGATCAAAGACATCATCAAAGCTCGCCTGGATCTTCACCAGTATCACACATAACTCAGCGATGGAGATTGACTGAGTCCTTGGCCACCTCGAGAATAACAACATCTATATCAGTTAAACATATAGAGGCATGGACCTTCTCAATAGACAAGCAAACTGACTTTTTTATCTCATGAACAATCTCACTAAGCGCTCTTTACAAATTTCGAAGTACAGGTATGATCATCTTCTAGTGCATACAAAAGTGCTTACAGTCTGGATGCAGCAGGAAGTCAGTGAGGATTATGGTAAGTAAAAGACGCGGATTCATGCTGGGTGTTTAAAAAAAACAAGCATGGGCCTGGAGGTACACTTTCCAACTGTGCTAGTTCTGCACACTTGTTTTTAGGCACAAATCAATTTTGTAGCAAGTCCTGAAACTATTTTAGTTATAGGATGGAATTTTTTTTTAAATAACGCTTGAAAATCCAACAAAAAAGTTTAGGAGACACACAGAAAGGAGACTCAGGGCTTGTGATCACACACACAACGGCAACCTTTTGTACAATTATGGTAAAGCAGTGATCTGTAGCATGTGGCACAGCTGATGGTCAGATTACATTAACAAAAAGCTCTTTGACTATGAAAACTAATAAAAGGTGACATTTACTTAGGACGTCTGTAATTTCCTTCTCTTTAGAGAACAACCTGAAAGACTCAGCTCATGTCCAGATATGAGCTGAGTCAGACAGAAAGTTGTGCTTGACAACATTTAAAAATGTGTTTCTGTTAACTAAGCCATTCAGAATGAGACCCAGTTTGTATGTCTAATCATTTATGCTACGAACCATTGGATTTCAAATACATTGAAGCACCTTTTGGAAATAAATAAATAACATAAATGGCTTAACGTGATACAAAGAGACAGACCCACAAGTCAGGTATGCAGTGCCTCTTCACAGCTAATGTGACACATTTACAGGTGCAAAAAGGCAGATAATGATGATGAATTGTGGAGACATTTCCTTTCGTCTGCTGTTTAAATAATATTTTATACCAATGACAATTCTAATGTTCGTTTATTTTTCACCGTTCTGAACTGGACTTTCATCTTTAAAAATGGTGTAAAAAAGAGTGCAGAAAGATGCTCAGGCTGCGGTGTTTCCAATGGGACATTCAAGGTAAGGAGAAAAAGAATCCTCTGGAAAAAAAGAGGCTTGTAAAATGAGTCTTCAGTCACATTTACCTTATTTAGACATTCAGTCATTTTCCTTCAGTGTTCCTGATGGCTAAATCCACACATGCTTGTAAAAAAAGATGAAAAGAGGCTCTGTTTAAGAACAATATCTACTATTGAAGTCAGTTTACGTTCAGTTATGTCACCTTAATAGTTCATATTCAAAGAGCAGAGTGATTCACGTTGCTCCTGGATAGTCAAAGCTGGTTTACTGCCTTCGGGATCAATTTAGTTAATTCAGTTTTGGTTTTATTCAATTTTGATTTCAAGTTTTACTTATGCTTTGGCATTAAATCTGAACAAATAGGAAGTGTTGAAGAAGTCTAGTTTTGGTGCTGAATGTGCTGAGCAGGGATGAGCTGATTTGTCTCAGGCTCTTCTGTTTGATGGTGTAACAAAGAAAAATATGATTTAAGTTCGGAACAGGGCGATTAAGTAGATATTTAAAAATACTATCTGTCAGCTTCTTAAAGTGTAAAGTTGTGTGTTACTATATGCAGAAATGTGAATAATCCCCTATCACTACATTAGTTGTATATGGAAGGTTGTATGTGGAGGTGGTTTGCCAAGGACATGTTGATTTGTCCGTTTAATTATTTTCTGACGGATTACCAACAAGTTGATTAAAAGCAGGGAACCTTGAATTTCGCTAAGTTATTTCTTGTGGAATAAGTGCGTTGACCATGTGTTTTTATAAATAAGAGATATTCTACCTTTCTGAATAGAAGTGAATGTACGTGAAATGACTCTTCAAGGTCTCTCCATTTGAAACTTCTGGCAACATCCATCTTTCTCTGGCTTTCACTAAGGTCTAATGACCTGTGACAAAATGAAAAATAGACGAATAAGTGCTTGAAACAAAGAAGATTGTACATGTGACCTGAGTTGATGCCGATTAACAGCTGCTTTCAACTCTTTTCCAAATTAAATACATCTGTTTTACATTCTTCACATTGTTGGTTGACTGGACCAGCTGCAGAACTGTAACTGTTAATATTAATTGGATAAATGTAGTCTATGTCAACCACCGCTATACTGAGAATCATAATGCAATTGCATGGGTTTAAAAAAAAAAAACAGATTTATAGCGTCTAGGCATTTTACACAGCTATTGTGATTAAAGAAAAACATTCTCACTTGACTGAGCTTTGTCTTTTTGCCATTTCTCTTACTCTTTCAAACCTATTATCTACATGGATAAAGCACTTGTTCTTATCCATAGTCTTTTGTATTTTGTCAGCGCTCAGACGTTAAAAGCAAAGATCAAGCCTCTAATGAACATGTGCTTTCTTGGAGGAAAAAATAATTTTAGTTACACATTTTAAAATGACACAAGCAAATAAAGAGATGATATTGTAACCAACATCTACACCAAAATTCATCCCCAAGGAGTCACTAAAGATATTAGCTGAGAGCAGTTCAATTAAAGAAACACAATACCCAAATGCAGGTTCCATGTGGAGTTTAGAACAAAAAAGCTATTTGATCTGCATGCTTTTCTGAAGCTAATTGGTGAACAACAGTTTAAAAGATGGATGAAAAAAGCCTCAATGTCGTGAGCATGAAGAATTGGACCCAAATCGCCCACTGTTGTTTATTTACAATGTATTTATTGCTGTTTGAGTTCAGGTTGAACTACCGTATTCAAATATGAGTCTTTAGAAAAAGAGACTGGTAGCATGCCAGATGAATCCTGACCCATCCTGGACTGGCTAAATGTTCCACTGGTGTTAAGAGCAGCAACAGGAAGAGGGGCTCCTTTCTGAGAAAAATTGGAAGTCTGCCAAACAAAACATTTGCTTTCCATTTCTATACCTGCTTATTCCATCCGAGGTCACAGAGGGACTTGAACCAATACCGGCTGTCAATGAGGCAGAGTTCGCCCCGGACAGGTCACCGGTCCATCACAGGGCCACACAGAGACAAATGCAACACACAATAATGCACTCGCATTCCAAAGGTCAGTGCAGTTGCCAAGTTACCCAACGTGAATGTTTTTTAGACGATGGGAGGAAGCCAAAGTACCTGCAGAAAACCCAGACATGCACAGCGAGAACTCACAAACTCCACACAGAAAGCTCTCCAGCTGGGACTAAAGACGGGACCCCCTTACTGAGAGGCTGACCTCAAACTAAAATGCAACCGAAAAATAAATTAAAACAAAACCTGCAATACTTCAGAGGGGAAAATTACAAACTTACACAGCCCATGTGGGGATGAGGATGAGATGAATAACCTTGAAGGTGATTATGTAGCTATGACTTGACTTTCTTTTCAAATCAGAGAATTGCTGCGTGAAGAGCACAAGATCAAGGACTCAGACACAGCAAACCTAAAAGCAACTTTGATAGAACAGAGATTAAACAGAGGGTGGATTTAGTTAAATATGAATTATGTACCTGGAGGTCTTTGAATGATTTTATAAATGTGTACATTGTACAAAGAAGATGAAATTCCATTTCATCATGTGTTATCTGTCCAAAAGTGCATAGCTAATTTGAGGTTAATTGTCATTTATCACTGTTTGTGTGTTTCTTCACAGCAAATTCAATGACCTTAATGAAAAAATAGGCTTCTCAGATAGAACTATGTCTACATAACATATTCCATCCTTGGATTGAAAGCGGATCTCTATATACTTTAATAAAAATGCGAATGTTTGGTCAGACACATGCCAAACTTGTCACATGGGTATTTGATGGCAGTTACCAAGCTGAAATTAGTTATGCAAAATTATTAGTATTACCAAACAGGCTCTTGAATGTTTTCCAACCAAAAACTACAGACGAAAGCAAGTCAGTTGGAAATATAATTTATTTGAATACAATTATTCAAATGACTCCATCTCCGTGATGGACCAAACCAAAAATTGTAAAGTCTAATCTTTGAATGCACATATTTCTTTTTACTGCCTGAAGGAATGGAATAAGTCTTACTGCACAGTTTGCCAAATAAGGCCTCAGTGGGTCAGGACCACAGCTTTTTTGTGTCTGCTATGGAAGCAAAGGGAGGCACAGCATCTCCATATCAACACCTGAACTGAAATTTGTCCAATTTCTTATGATATAAAAACTCAAGAATTGTCAAAAACGGGTTGTCTTTATTGTTTTGGTCTGTTTCAGATCTCAGAGACTGATGGCATTTACAGTCATCAGCGGCAGAACTATTAAAACCATTGATTGGTCAGTAAAATTGAGCCTCACACCACATCCATAATATCTACAGCTCAATATCCTATATGTCCCCAGATAAGTCAATGAAGTTTGGCTATATGATGTGGAGCACAATGTATTTGGCAGGTGGCTTCTTCTATTAAAGAGGAGAAATGGATTAGATTAACAGTGTTGTGTTTGTGATTCTGATTTTTTAAAGATAACAGAAATAATATGGATTATCTGTTATTTATGGCCTCATCTGCAAACTTAGAAAGACATGTGCTGAAATTGGAGCAGCTACATTTTCTGGTAATGGCTTGGCGAGGGCTCATGTCTTTCAAGAAAATAAAATGAAACTTGCTTTTTGCACTGTCAGCATAACCACCAAGCAGTAGATCAAATGTGTTGAACTTTGTCCGCGTAACAACAGCTGAAAAATAGTTTGGCATAGTTTTTCAAAAGTTTGTGAGCTTGACAAATGGTCTAAACTTTGCAGACAGTGTCCACAATACTCCTCAACAATTACAAACACACCAAGCCACCTGTGGAATACAATTTATTATTTGATTGGCAGTGAAAAAGCAGTTAGGTCAACAGAATTCAAAGAAAAGCTGCCATTAATAAATTAAAAGGGTGTATGTCACATGTTAGTTAATGAAGCAAAGATAGGAACTCCAGGAATTGGACACTTGAAATGTGTCTGGACTAATTAAGTGTCCTTCTCTATTTGATTGTGTGTCTTTTGGGGAAATTTTCTGGAAGTGACTGTGTATTTAAAGAAAAAGTCTTTACGCCTTCAAGTGATTAAAATGAATTTGATTTGATTTCTTTCATCACCAAAGAGTGCTACATTTATTAGAAACGAACACAGCTGATCTCTCTCCAGCTTGTATCAAAGCCCATCCTTTCAAGAATTTCCAGCCATGCTGCTGATTGGTATTGAAAAGGCCATCTATCAGTGTATTCCCCCCTCCCACTGCACGCTCACTGCCCTGCTTTCGCATGTCCTCGCTTCAGATGAAGAAACCTTGTGGAGTGTTTCCCTGCTGAGAGCTAAGCTGAGTTTGGAGTAGAGCAGAAATTGGTTTCTCTTTGTTGGGATCAGGGTCAAGAACTCAAAATAGCAACAAATGAAAGTAGAAAATATGAGGAATAAGTGGAAGGAAGAGCAACAACCAACTGGAGACACAGCTGCTGTGCAGGAAATGATGGTTAGTGGCGGGGTGGGCGGTGAGTGACATTTGTAAAAGTAGAGCTCAATTTTACAGCAAAAACAGTTTCATTCATCAAAGTACTTTAATTGAAAACCATTTAGATACAAACAACCACAGTTTGTATTGCAATGAGGATGGATGCTACATAAAACTATGAGCACATTTCATGCACAAAATTCAACTATTTTGCTACACCAGTAGTGCCACCAGTAGGAAAGAACTTATCCTCTCAGAAAGTGAAAGTCATCTAAATTTAGAGGGCTGATAACACCAATGTGGACAGCTTAACTCCAACATCAACATATTCTTCAAACATGGGACTATGCCCATCAACTTCTGCCATGGTTTTCTTTAACTTTTTATCTTTCTGTTGTTTTATATCAAAATAGTTCTCCGCACACACTCTCTTTCATGCAGTGGTTGTCTGTAATCTTAACCCTTTACTTTTACTACCACCAAGTTCCCCAATTCCATTGCAGCTAGAGGTGGAAGCCTTGGAACATACCATTGTTCCAAAGACTGAGGGAGGGGGAATGTTATTTTTGGGGCTAAGTTAAGCTAATACCTAAGTTATTTCGTCATTTTGATATATTCTAATTTTTATTAAGTTAAATATGATTTCGCTTTTATTTGTTAGATTTTGTTGCACTTCTATTTTGTTCCCTCATGTGGGAAGTTTAGGGCAGTCCGATCCTTTTTAAGCAGCCTTGGTTCTGTGTCTGGAGGTTAGCTTTTGCTTGCGTTTGGTTGTTCAGTTGAGTTATATTGTATTCAAGTTTGACCTTTTGTTTACATTTTTGATATTAGTAACATTTTGGTGGAGACCAGGGCAGTTCTACTCCAGCCTGTCCTGCAGGATAGAGATGTTTCGATCTAAAAATCTGATAAAAGTGCACTGATGTGTGTCAAATGTTTTTCCTTAAAAAGATCTCTTGGAATATTTCACCGTTTTTTTTATTCTTGTTTTCTAAGTCATAGTACAAGTAAAGAAGACAAGAAGAATACTAAGTATGCCTCTTTTCATTCTTACTCGATTTTTAACATTCCACTCAGTACCAGCCCTCTGTGTCCCTGACCTGGAACAGATATGTATAAAAAAATACAAGACCAGATTAATTATTTTTTCTTGATTGACTTATGATTTATTGCTTGCATTTGTAACATGTAATTGGCATTCTACTTATATCTGAGAAATGTGATTTATGTAAATCAAAACTATATGCCTTGAATAGATAATGGTGACTGGCTGTAGGCATGTTAATATTATACATCTGCCTAATTGAAATTCCTTTCAATCTGACTCTAAACCCTTTGATGGACTTCCTCATGCTCAGATGCGATGTGATGATTTGATGTATATTTTACATTTTGCTCTTTCAATATTTGTCAGCAAACATAAATATTTGGTTAAATGATCTAGTTACATTACAATACCTGTACATATCTGCTAATATTTCAGATTATGGAAATTGAGAGTGAATACACTTATGTGTTTTGCACAAATACATAACAATTGTATTGAATTATGCATTACCAACTGGAAAGATGGAGAAATTGTGTTAAGCTCACACAATGCGGAACCTTTGATTATATATCAGCATAATAGATAAGGTGATGATATTTTTTTAAGAATGCTTAATTACATTTTAGGTCCTATAAATGATTATGGAAATAGTACATTTCCATAATAATAACAATATCTAATTGTAAAAAAGACACTTTATAATTTCACTTACATTCAAGCTCACAATAGAGTGGAGGGATTCATTTTCCTCAGTGAGCACCACCACTAGAATCATCTAAAAGATTTGTCCGTGTCTTTGTGGTGGTCTTGCTTCAGCTCAGAGGGGGGGGGGGGGGGGGGGGTCATAGCGGCTGAGGAACAGTATGAATTGAGACTTCTTTTGAAGGGCTTTTCAAATCAGCCCCCTGCTTTCCCTACATGCAGCGGTTACCTGAAGCCACAAAACAATTAGCCTGATAACATTAGATGTCGACTTGAAATGTAGTTTTAAGGCACTTTAACGATGACTGCTTTTCCTCAAGCTGAGCAGGAGTGTGCTGAGGATGTAAGTCCTTCGCTGAGTAAAGGATACTTTCTCAGAAGGATTGATTCTTTCAAATAAATCCTTTTCTGTGTCTGTAGTGAACAAAGGTGTCAAACAGGAACACAGCTGATTAAATGGTGGAGTTTTGTGTAAATGAAAAAGTTGGTGCGTGTTAGCTGACCATATAACAGCTCCTCAAAGTCTCCTGAAGGTCGTCCTTAGTGTGCAATTACACTCGGTGGGCTGCAGGATGAGTGAGTTAAGTGTAGCTTGGAAAAAATCTAAACTTCTGAGAACTGCAATCGGTCAGACAATGCTTGCATTCTGCCCTTCTTAGTATCTGCCTTTCTTACTTGACCCTTAAAGAACCTGGTTTTGACAATAAATTAATGTATCTCTTTTCCACTCTGTTCTGAATACAAACTCACAAACTCATATTTTTTTATTTATTTGTCTAAAACCATTTGAAAGGCTGAAGACTGCAGAAGTGGGGACCTTTCTCATGATGTTATTACCAAGCAATAATTGAATCATTATTATGCAATTAGAGCCTTTCACTGAGCAGTCCTATTTGCTGCGTGCGGGATTCACCGTTAATGTCATCATATGACTGAAAGGTAGTAGAAATTGACATACGGCTAGAGCTTTGAGGTCTGTTTCAACGTAAGGAAGCATTTTAGAGCTTTCAAATTTGGCTCTAAAAACCAACAGAATATGTCACTAAAATTGCCAAAAAGACTAAGGTTAACTCGACAGCAAATGTGAGAGGGCTTGTTTAAGTAACTTTGAATATGCTGATGTATTTTCAGTCTGTCCCACTCACAGTTCCTCTCATGTGATCAGTGTAGGCAGCAGCCTGGCTGAAAGCTAGCTGTTTTCACGTGACGTCTGCCATCACCCTGTGAAAACACCCAGTGCCTTTCTCACATTGCTCAGGAAAAATAACGATGAGCCGCTGACACATGATGTGTCAGACGGTTCACACTGCCAACAATCCGGCAAGGAGTCTAAAGCAGATTTCCTCTTCCCTGGGCAGGCAGCCATTAAGACCAAGGAGGCTCTGCCGATGTGTCCCAGAAAAATAAGATGTATAACCTCATCAATCTGACACTCACTTTGTCAGAGTGTAATTATTCACTCACTTTTTGTTCTCTAGACTGACTGAGCAAGTTTTGACAAGTCAGTGGATGGTTTGTGAGGAAGTGTGGACAGGCTGTGCTGTTCAAATTACAAATTTATAACCAGAAGAATTGTATTCATGACAAGGACATACACGGAATTTGGATCTTTTATTTTTTTCTCAGTTCTATGTAGGCTATATGTTGCATATTCTGCTCCAAAACCACATTGAAATCGTTGTAATGAAAAAAAAAATTGGACAATAAATCAAAATCTGATTCTGATTCTGACCTAAAAAAAGATGCTATTCAGCTGAACAGACTTGTTTTTGGATGATTAAGAACTGCTCACATTTGACCTCAAGCTGAAAACACTTTTCTTTTGGTTTCTGCATCTTAACCAGTGCGTCATGATCGTCTTGAATGAGATGAAGTGTTATATAAGTTTTTATATCTTTTGAAATAAGTTTTTGCAGTTATAACTGATTCAGTTTGAGCATTCGTTTTATGCGCCTCCTTCACTGTCCAGTGACAATTGACTATTTTCACGCCTGCTTTGTTAGTTTAGACTCTTTCACAGCACCAAGCTTCTTTTGTACAACATTTAATTGGTAATATTTTCATGATTGTATAGGTCTGCAGCAGACAAATGTATAATTTCACAACACTTTGTAACACTTACAGAGTTATTCTTTCTTCCCTTTTGACAATGAGGCCATCTACTGAGTTATGACCAAATGCTGCAATTCGGTTTTCACCAACAAAGGAAAATCAGAGTAACCTCACTGAAACATATTGGGTCATTTACTTTTCAAAACTCACGTGAACTTTGCTGAAGAAAGCACACTTATATAAAAAGGCTTTCTGCACATACCCACCAACAGTATTTTCTCCCACAAAGCTGCTGATTGACAAATGCAACCCATGAAGCACCAGACTGGATAGAAGGCTGTGCTGTTTTTGATGTTACAGGAAACACACATAAATAGAAAAAAGGTTGAACGGAAAAGCCACAACTGAAGTTTCCGAAAAGCACTCCACAGACACTCTGCTTATGATTTTGTTTGTACAGTGTAAAAATGACTTTGAAGACTAAATAAGCTCTGTCACAAATTGTATAACCTTCCGTCCTGGTCATTTTCCTTGTAAAAGGGCTTTTCTTTCAATAAGCATGAATATTATACATATACATATATATATATATATCATTTAAAAAGTGCCTGAGTCTGAGGACACCTGGAAAATGTTTACACAGAAACTAAACAGCGTGAGGCGGGGAGGTATTTTCCGATGCGTGCTGCGTTTAAGTGGTGCTACCATGTTAGCTAATCTGATCATAAGTGGATATTGCTAGTCAACACCAATATTACACGGTCTCTATATGGTGACCATGGGCGTTCAGATCTGATTTCCCAATCTAAATGCAAATGAACACAGTGCCTGTCTTTCCAGCAGTTGTAGTGCAACAGGGAGAAAAAGATCAGGTTTAGTGTTTTAGAATAATCAAAAACAGATTTTCTCACTGTCTTTAACGTTATGACATATTCCATATTGCTCCGAATACTGAACATATTTAATTTAATTTCATACCCATGCTGGATATTTTGTGATTCCTTATGTAAAGACACCAAACAGTATAATATCCAGCAGTCTAAATTAGCATTTGTTTCTACATCATTTGCACACTTTCTAAACAGATTACTTGTGTAAAGCATGACAATTTAAGGAATAGTATTCTAATACATGACAGGAAATTGATGAGCCACGCAAAAGTGGTTCTACATCTTTATAAATCTGCAAATGCAGAAAATATCACCAGTGACTTCAATTAGATTTAATCGGTACTCATGATCTTAATGATACCACCATTGATCCGTCTTAGCTACACCTATTTGATATGGTTGACTGTCGTCTGAGCCTATCAGCTGTCATCAGATAATACACAATTTACAGCCAGCATAGGAGTTTTTTCCCATATATAAGAAGGTCCGGTAGGTCGCACAGCCATTCTTAAAATGCCCAAAAGTTGTTTCTGAAATTGAATGCTTCATAGCCCATATCGCATATCTGTTATGGGACTGAAAAAAAAACGTAATGCCCAACACAAATATGGAGAAACTAAGCTCCTGTTCAAAGCCTTTCTGTGTGAAGTTTGGATATTCCTCCTGTACAAGTGTAGGTTCTTTGTGGGTGTTCTGGCTTCCTCCAGTTAAAAAAAGTTCAGGTTAATTGGTGGCTGTGCACATGAACTAGAAGTGAATTTCCGTAGTATCAACATTCAGTAACTACATGCCCACAAAATTGAATTCGAAAAGTTCATTATTCATGGAATTTATTCCTATCTATAGTATTTTTTCCAACATATATTGAAACAGTTAAGCATTATTTCAAAGTTTCATGTAAAGCTCATTTGTCCACCCGAGTGAGGTTTGTCTGCTTTGCTGTTAGAAGACTGAAAAGAAACAGCTCTTGAAAGAGAAGGCACACTGATGATAATAAGCTATGAGAGAACGACAAAGGCTTTGCTGATCAGATAAATCAACAGAACCAAGCAGAAGCCACACATTTTATCCACCCTTTATTCAAACCAAGAAATAACTGAGGAAAACATCTAATTTCCAATGTAGCTGAGCAAAGAACAAACAATGAATTCTTGTAAATAAGACGCCTGGGTGAAAATTGACAGAAAAAGTACTTCCAACCTGCATTAAACTGTACGAAAAGAGCTGTATGATAACAAGCTGTGATAGTCTCCGAACACATTCAGTCTTGGCCAACCCAAAATATTTTGCTGATATTTTTTCTTACCCTGTACTGTACTGCTGCTCGGAAAGTAACACAATGATATCAGCACACACAAACACACACGTACACACGCACACACACACACACACACACACACACACACACACACACACACACAC
>JABUIW010000031.1:7208930-7222633 GCA_013363375.1 Menidia beryllina | reverse complement strand
ACACACACACACACACACACACACACACACACACACACACACACACAATACCTATTCCAAGTCAAGGAGTTGTACCAAATAAATCTGCCTTCATAAGGCCTTCAGTGACTATTTGTGATTAAAAAAAAAAAAAAAGATATATTATTTGTCCAACCAGAAAGGGGGAAGATAGAGAGAGAGAGTGCAGAGATGAGATTATTAAAAAGGAAATATGTACCTCCAAGGGACCAAATTAGACAACCCGTTGCTATATCAATGAAGATACTTCCCAAGGCCTCTATGGTGAACCAGGGGCACGCCTACCAGAAGACAAAAAGACAAACATCAGAATTAGCAGTACGAAAATTAAAACAGAATTTCTTATACTTAACATTAAAGATTTAGTCTTGAAAGATTTGAGGAATGCTTTTAATCTTTTGGCTAGATTACAGTTAAATTAGCTAAATTCTCTGCACTCTTCAAATAAGCGAACCAATGCTCATATCTAATCACATGTCTAGCTGCGGTACCAATGGTATAAAACAGGCCAAACATTAACAATATTGCAATATCTGCACCTTAAACTAAATTGGAGGTCTCTTTGTTTCCTGGACAGACTGCGGGGCTTTTTCCAGTAGCATTAATAACACCCAGCACTGAATGTAATATACATTTTCTCACATGAGAACATGTATGTATCTTTCATATAGAAAAGGATATTAAATAATAGAAGGGTGGTGCATTTTTAATCTAAATTCAATCTGAGACTCTGAACATAAAAGGCTGTGGAGCAGAGAGGTGTGAAGCACGGGTTACCATGGATATCTATTGTGGCTAAAAGGAAACCTCTTTTAGGATCCCAAAAAGACTCTACCTTTGAGCTCAATCTACTTCCCAAACCCATTAATTTCGCTACGTAGTAAACCCTTCTGGTCTGTTCATCTCATCAAGTTGTCTCTAACCCGTCCTCCCCCACCACCTGCTAATTGCCTCTTTCTGCTCTGTCTCAGGCACTGTTGCAATCTCAATCTGTACTCCGCCTTCTTGGACTACAGCTTCCTGTCTGTGAGCTCCCTGTGGGCTCACTGCTCGTCGTTCCATACATCCAGATATCTGCAATCAGAATATTACAATGAATTATTCATTGTTTTACTATTCATAGCGAGACTGGTTTCAGTGAGTTCGTCCTTTTCAATCTAAGTCATGCGTTTTATGCCATGTATAACTTAAAGAGATAGGTACCAAATGAAACCAGACTTTTGCCAATGCGCATCACAATTAATCATACTAGTTACTGTATGTATATTTCAGATGGCTATATATTGTTATGATATAACATGTGCTCTTTTCTGACAATTCTTTCTACCCTCAAAAGAACTGGAATAAGCACGTTACACATAAGGTACTGCATAAAACTACTCTAGTAGTGGATTGTGTACTAACTAACTGTCTGCAAGGAACAGTTCACTAAAATAGCACCAACAATCTTTTACAAACTAATTAGCATTCATTTCTTCTGGAGGAAATCTGTCAAAATGACCACCAGTGATTGGAGTTATTTTCATTAAGGCACATATTTGATGCCACATAAAAGGAATGTTTTCAAGACCTGGTTGTAAGAAGAATTACTGTCTACAGTGTGAAGACAGTATATGATGATTAGGCTGTAGTGGCAAAAAAAAAGGTCTCTAACACATTTTGAGTAAAGTGATAATATACAAACTAATAAAAATGACATCAACACCTGATAGCTTTCAAAGAATAAAACTGTATTGATTTGTGTGAAAATGATTCATCCTTGAATCGCTGTCCATTCAGCTCCTGATTCATCTTCATATTGATTTTAGCCATCCAAAGACAGCTGTCTTTAAATGGCACCAAGTGACATCAATAAAGCCCAGATTTGTCTGACCTCTAATGTGGCTTCTTCTCACTTTATTTTCTTTTGCTTCTAAAATCCGAACCCCGAGGGCTTCGGTGTTTCTACCTTCAGGCTCTGAAATCAGGGCTGAAATTCACTGCAGAGCAGCGACATTTCAAAATGACACCTGACCTTGATTGGTGAAATTGTGTGGATGACTGTGACGGACAGGTCAGATTCTGCTTAGAATAGAAGACAACACAAAAGCATGTAAGGTTTCGTAAAGGTTAGAGGTGCTTTGTGAAGAAAGAAAGTCCCTCTCCCGCATATGTGGATAATTTAAAAACCCATTTGTGTTTATGAGAACTATTAGCTTTACAATGAAAAATAAGGCCTTTAAATGAAAAAGGAACTCCATACTTTTCTCCCTGTTCTGAGAATAGGCTGTTTGAAAAGGTTTCACTTGACCTTCTGACGTCTCCACTATCTAATTAACAATAACCCATAAAGTGATTTACACAAAGATCTTGCTAAATAATACAATATCACATGTAGGATCGGCATGTTAGGGTGTTTACTTTTAATTATTTTCAACAGTACAATGAATTCAACAATATTAAAGTGGGTGTTGTTGATGCTACCGACTCTTTGCCTCAGGTCTATTGGTATATTGTTGCAGTGTTGTGTACCAAAGGACACAACAGTTGCAGTTTCCTTTGGATAAATAGTAAGCAGGATAAAAAACAGCCATTTTATGTAATTTCCATGTATTTTGACAGGAAATTGTAGGTCTCCAGTTAAAAGGGAGACACTGCTGTTATTAAATACAACTCACGTTCATGAACTTTGCCTCTGAATTAATTAAAACTGATGGTAACTCACCAGTGGTCCTCACTTGAGACATTACAAACTCTTCTTCCTTCTCTTAACAGATGTGAAATAAATGGTTGATTAACGACGTGCCATCTAAGATCAAAGGATCCTACAAATCAGCTGTATGATTCAAAATGAAAAAAGTCATGATAATGAATGAGTGTGTGTTTTCAGTGTTGCCTTTCGTCTACTACGATATGTAGCAGTACAGATCAGTATTACTGGAAGAGTAATTAACCATTTTTATTAATAGAAAATATGTAAAATATATGTATATATCAAACACTACTTCTGCTAGAATGATGGAGTTAACATTAACCTCTTTCAAACAACCTTATAAATCAAGATCTACACTAAATGCGTCTGAACTCAGAATAAAAGATTTCAATCATGTTGGAGCTGGTCCTAACTGGGCATTTTCCCATAACAGTTAAAGTCAGCAGATATCATCTACGAGTTCTACACACAGTTTTAAAAGTAGAGATGCACAGAGGAGGTCAAAGTCGTATGTAGACCTACATAAATGTGATCCAAGAGGGTGGTGTGAAAAACAAAAGGCAGCACTTCAGTCTAATCTGGCCTAAATCAGTCAGTAAAGTTGTTCTGCAGAGGAGCAGTGCTGCCTGTCCAATCATGCTCCAAAACCATATAGAATAATTGTTGGCAGCCCTTTTTGTTTTAAAGATTAAGTACTATCATTCATTTTTTTTGTTCAGACGTAGAAGTTATCAAAATGATGAGAAACACAGGTTTCCCTCATGGTGTTCGGTTGTTTGCGTTGTTTGTCTTCGTCCACTGCTGGCATGTTGTGTGAGTGGTAAAATTAGGTTTTCTGACAGAACATTACATTTTTATTGGCTTGTGTATTTTTTTCACATAAATATACAAATCTTATCTCTGAGGAGCTTAGAATATTATTTTTACCCATTGTCCTTGTTTTTTTTAACCTATATTACCGATTACAATATATAGCTATGATACGTTGCAAGTAAATAAGTAAATCATGAATGAATAAAAAAACTGTATATCGTACAAAATATTGCCTTGTTTGAATGGAAAAATTACACAATAATACCAGTGAGGGATTCTTATTTGAGGCTCACATTGCATGAATACTTTATTTAGCCTTATCAGCTGGACTGGAGGGAAGGGAGAAGCTTTTTATACAGTGGAAATTATATTAGACAGTGCATGCGGGCGTAAATGCATTTACGAATTTTTTTTATAATAGTTAAATGCCAGAATGAGATTCTAACATTTGGCTTTTCACATAGTGGAGCACAAAATCAATGTTTCCTCGACTGGAAATTGCCCCGCCATATGGCTCCAAATTGCCTCCCCATTTCCACATGCTCTTTACATAACACATTTAAAATAATTTTACATGTAATTACCCAGCATGAGTCAGTGGTGGTCTCCACAGCTGATTAACAATACACAATTTGAGGCGTTTAGAAATCACATGGAAATTGATAGTATTCATCCTGAACTCTATGGGCAAAAGAAGGAGAAGAAATCTATCAAAATATGCAAAAATAGTAATCAACTTACTTAATGTTGCGGTTGCATCTAATCAAACAATGCTGTTTCATGTGCAAATGCAGCTGATGGACATCATTCAGCCTGGATGGCCTAATTCTGCTCTGGTTTGAAAATGCCTCATATGTCTGATGTGTCACATTGGGAAGTGCTGATGGCCAAAAACCCACTTGTGTATGCAAAGAATAGCTTTTGTGTAGTTAGCCTCACTCTGCATCAGTAGTCCCAGTTCATAATCTAATGGTCCAAATCTATCATGAGCTATTTTGGAAAACTGTGTGCTCAAAAGACACTTTGAGCTCCTCCCCAGCAGGTCTGTGTGCTGACCTGAAGACAGACTCACACATCGCACGTGGTCTGCATAATCCTCTAATTTATTCTAGATTGCTGGTCACAAGTGTCCTCTGTCAGATGTGACATAATTAACAAATGAATGATCTATTTAAGGAAATACAAGGATGAATGAGTCCCTGTGTTCTGTGTTTTGAATATTATTATTGTTGTACAGTCTTTGGTTGCTCTTAGTTTAATCTTTGTTTGTTTTCATAGATTAAAAAAATCGGCTATGAATTATTCTTCTCCAGTGTCTACACTTGGGTCTGCATTTTCCGTCAGTCCGTACCAGGATATGGATGAGGGGATTTCATATTGTGGCATAAGCAGTCTTTTTTTGGAGCATGGTCAGAACTCAGAAGTATGCATACCCCACAGTTAAAACGCAGCCTGATACTGTGCAAGAGTTTGCAGTCATTATTCATATTGTGTATACAGCTGATAAACAAGGGCCCAAACAGAAAAATGTAAACATGGAAACTTGAAAATTTTACAAAAAGGAGGTAATTATTCCTGGAAAAAGACCTAAGTCAAAACTGTATATCATAAAATGAAAAGAAGTGTTTTGTGATATGATCAAATGTGTTTATTTAACTGAATGTGGTGGGATTGTTTCTTAAGAACTGGATAGCTCTTTGTCTCAGCAAGTGCAGAGATGTAATAAGCTTTAGTTGAGGAAAAGAACAATTTAAAGTTTTTAAATCTCTTTCATCTCTTATTCTCTCTGTTTATACAAACCACAAAAGGCTTGAAGACTTAACATTCTGTCAGAGTGAAACTAACAATTTCCAGCAAATATCCTTCCTCCTTTCTCTTCTGCAATACGTGGTGATGCAGAGAAACTTTCCCTTACCAGACTCATGACACATTTCCACATAAACATGTGTGGAACATGTTTATGTTGTCTTTCTGAGACCTGTGCTCTTTATATTAAAACAAGTTAAAATAATGCTTCGTATTTGTATTGTAAAACATCCAAAAATCCATAAAGACCTTCATTTTGTCCTCCAGTCGTGCCTTTGTATGCATCAGAAGAGCAGTAACTGCACTTTTGAAATAAATCTCTCCTTTCTTAAGTTTGCTCAAAGGTGACCTACTGAAACAGTCACGGGACTGCCGTTAAGTGTTATTTGCATAGGTGGGAGCTAACCTTGCATGCTAAATTACTTCCACTTTTCTGGTAGCATTTCAGGTGTGTCTCCCCTGGCTCTAATTAAGAACAATCACCGTTTTGGAAGTTACATTAAAAGGGCTTGATTAAGAAGACAAAAAAAAGAGAAAAAAACAAAGCAGCAGCACTGTCCTGTATGACACACAGAGCCCGCAGACGTAAAAGGGGGTGAGGGGATCCTGGGTGCAAATTTTCAAACATCAAACACGCCTGTCACAATGCCCAAATTTCCCATGGTAAAGGGGACTTAAATTTTTATCCAACACTTGGTGGTAATCTGTTTGATTTAATACCAGAGCCCAAGCCCTGGGAGAAAATGTTTACAAATGTATGAAGACACATTCACATTCTGACACTGACAGCTAGAAATATTTTATGCAAGCTGTAGCTAATGCTTGGCATTAATAATTAATTTCGTTTTAAAGCTGATCTAAGCACAAGCATCCTTATTCATGTCACAGCAACAGCTGTGTCATCCTTGCATTCATTTGACTAGTCTCTTTCACACTAGCCGCCCTTTCACTTCAGACCTGTCATTTGAAAAAACCTGCCCACCGGCCAACACTGTTCAATTTCTTTTTAACCCGCACGACCTGGTCCACTGCCTACAGCTTCATCTCATTTGTTCCTCCTGCGAACATTGAGAGGACAGCCGTCGGTGCAGTCCCAGCTGTCTCCAGACATCACTCACAAAGCCTTTTGCTCTTGTCCTGATGTCACTCCAGCTGTTTACTATACTCTTCTTTAGCTTTAAAAAAGTCTTACAGTTCCCTCTAAGATCTTAATAGCTGTTTGTGAACTCTGATTGATGGTGTAAAACTGAAATCATTTGAAAAATGTAATATGAATTTCAAGATAATGTCAGTAAAGTAAACTAAAGAGTAGATAATTCAATGCGAAAAAAAAACTTCAGCAACAAAATCTTATCTCACTCTCTCAGAAGACAAGGCACATATTTGTACCTTTAGGGATCCGAGACTTGTCTCTTGAGTGATACCCTCAAATGTGCAACTGTTGTACCCATATAGCTTGTAGATGTACTAATTGGGAACAGAAATGTACCTTTCAGGGACTCTATGAGTACAAATTTACTAATTGGGACCTTAGGGTAGAATTATTAACCATACAAAAGTTGAAAGAGTACCTCAGGACACATAATTAATTCATTCATTACCAATACACTTATTCTTTGGGTATTATGGAGTCCATCCCAGCTAATATTGGGCAGGAGCCAGGGTACATCCTGGACAGGTCACCAGTCCATCACAGGGACACAAAAATACAAACAACCACGCACAGTCAGTCACTCCTAAGGGTATATAGACTGTCCAATTAACTTTACAAGGAATTGTGCGTGTGTTCATAGCTACTGAGACATTTTATATTTGTACTTTATTCTGTTTGCATGTTTTCCCTGTGTCTGTGGGTTCCCTCCGGGTACTCCGGCCTCCTCCCACCTTCCAAAAACATGCACGTTAGGTAAACTGAACAATCTAAATCGCCCCTCGGAATGAATGTGGGTGTGTGTGGTTGTTTGTCTCTGTGTTGCCTTGCGATCGATGGGACAGCTGGGATAGGCTCCAGCCCCCCTGAGAACCTGAATAGGCAGTATAGAAAATGTCTGGATGGAAGGGTGTAACATGCTTGCATGGATTAACCTGCAATTAACTTTTTTTGAAAGTGCATTAGCATTCCTGGGGAGGAATGCAAAATCTAAGGCATAGATGTTAAACCCCTCACACCAGAAAGACAGCAAGAAAGACAAAAGAAGTCTTTCATGTTGACCAAGTAGTCTGACTGTCTTAATCTTTTTTTTTTTTTATTTCTTTCCGTATTTTGAGAGGAGCCAGGCCTCCATGTTCACCACCCAGATGAAAATAACTGTCGTCCTCTGACATCTAAAGTTTGATGCCAAAACTCAATTTAATGTGCTTTATATCTATGCGAAAGTCATTTTTAGATCTTCATGGCTATCTCAAGCTTAATTTTGTTATCCCTTTTCACCGGTGTGCTCATGTGGATTGCTGAGAAATGATGTTTGTCAGAAATGACAAAACATGCTGAGGAGCCACAACATGACAGAGACGCGCGGAAAAAGCTGTTGCCGTTCAAAAACAGGGACACAAGAAGACAATACAGAGAGTCACTCTGATGAGCTGCACATTGAAGACATCAAACTCGAAAGCAAAGGCTGGCCAGATGGGTGGTGCAATCTGTTCACATGTGAGTGACTCAGTTAAGAGACTCCGACTGGCTTTGATTGTTCTCATTTCGACAGATACTACAGAGACTGCGGTGGGTGTGGACTGTGTCACTGCTCAATGAAAGTCTGATACTTTTTTGTACTTTTTTTCTAGGAGAATGAGGGTGGACAAAACACCAGTGAGATTCTGAAGGTAAAGGCGGGTCAGGACTGTGATTTAATGACTATTCTCACTGTCAGCGGTGAACTCAATATAAGTATAATTGGAGGAAACTTTATAACGCTAGCTAACACCTGACCCTATCTACAATGGAAATGATGGGAGAACATTTTTAGAGAAACTACATGATAAAGGAAATATAAAGATAGACAAAAAACCACACAAATGATTATTTACATGTGATTAAGGTTCCCATCACCATGGTTTTGTCCAAAACGTTTTTTTTTTTACATTTTCTGTTTTACTTTATCAATATTTTACATATCCTGCATTATAAATTTCAATACATTTTTCTTCTTCTCCTTACTATGCTCTGCTCTAAGAGGTTAAATTGCAGGTGCTAATGTCTTTTCGTGAATGACCACTGTCAAGTTTAAGTATAGCTGAACTGAATATAGGCAAAGCCATTATTCAGATGCAGGATAAAGTGCCAAAATGATACTGCAAACTTGAATTTACCAGTTTTCTTTTATTAGTTCATTCCTGTTTGTTTTTTCCTACTAATTTCTTTTTCGATTGTTTTTTTTTATTATTCCAATGACGATCATAATTCCATGCATTTTTATATAATTAGTTTTCCTATCAAATGCAAATACTTTCAGTTGCACAGACTATAAAAAGGAAATACTACATTGCTGAAGGCTATAAGTTGAAAGCTGCTCCCCTTGCTGCAGCCAACTCACCAGTAACTTCATAAATGCAATTTTAATCTAAATGTAAATAAATGCATGTTCATCCCTCCTGAGAATAAGGCCATGCAAAGGTTAATAAAACACTAATTATGTCAGAATAATTTGACAGTGACAGTTGCTGTGTTCATCGTTACTCATTCAAAAATGTCTGAATATGGAGGTAATGGTTTTCTAGAGCGTGTATTGGTAAAACAGTGCAGGGTGCATGGAGACTCCCACAATATGCGTAGTTCTGCAGAGGTACAGAGATCTGGCAATGCCTTACAACAAGGGGAGGGGGGGGGGCAGCCAATGATGTCCTGTGCAGTTTTTCTAATACGCCGCAGGGCCTTCCTGTCTGCAGCTGAGCACTTAGCATACCACACTGTGATGCAGTATGTCAAGACGCGTCTTATGGCGGTACGACACAAGGCTCCCAACAGTTCATTTTTTATTTCTAAATTGTTTTCTCTCAGTATCCGCAACACGTTTGGCCCGTGCTGTGCTTTCCTGACAGACAAAATTAGGTTGGCATTTCAGAATAAGGTTGTTGTGAGGGAAGAAGGCCCGAATTTTAAAGTTTTAACCTTCCCTTTTTTAAATCTCTTTTAAAGTATGAGGATGTGTGGTTCAGCCCGCTAAAGTCAAGAATGACTTCTTGGGTGTAACTTGAGTTAGAGT
Source organism: Menidia beryllina (assembly GCA_013363375.1). Classification (NCBI taxonomy): domain Eukaryota; kingdom Metazoa; phylum Chordata; class Actinopteri; order Atheriniformes; family Atherinopsidae; genus Menidia; species Menidia beryllina. The sequence goes on along the minus strand of JABUIW010000031.1, from coordinate 7,213,102 downwards.
TTTAATATCAGCAGGGAGAAAACAACAGTTGAGAACGACTCAAGGAGTTTTTCTTTCTGAGTGAAAGAGGCAATTGTTGAGGACTTTAGGCAGGGCGGATCAAAGAGCTTCAGCGCACAAATGTGCCGTCTTCTTTTTAAAATGTCAGTTTTAGCACTAGCCTCACAATTCAGTTTGGCTTTTCTGCTTGAAGTTTGGATGTTTTCCCCTAGCAGATGTGGGTTCTCTCCAGATACGTTTGCTTCCTCCCACAGTCCAAGCACATGAAACATGACAAGATAATGTATAGATTTACACTACTGACTTGGATAAAGGGATAAACTCAGGGTTAGGAAAGTCTGGACAAAGGTACCTAACCAGTGTTCTGAAGGTGCCTGAAAGGAGTGCTGTAAAGAAATAAAGGACTTTCAGTCTTTTTGATTTTTTCTTATGTGTGTGCGTGTTTCTATATTAAGATCCTGATATATCTCGTAGTTCCCTGCTGAAAGCAGACATAAATAAAACTAGAGGCTTCTTTTGAAGTGAGGAATCTCCCAGTGAATGAACTACTCTGGTGTAAATGTCATGGTTCAGGGTTCCATCCTCCATCCTCAAAGATTAAGCTTGGTTTGACTTATTTAAATGTGCATATAAAATCATAACATATAATGTTTGCTACATGCAGCCATCGATTTAAATTCAAAATTGTACCAGAAATGGTGGCTAGTAATCCTAAATATGCTATTTAATCCACTAAGTGATGGGTCATAAACTAGAATGAAAAAAAATGCAACATGAATCCCACTGAAATATTGCAGGGATATTTTTAAACTACTGATACACAGACACACACACGCACACACACACACGCACATTAGCCTACAGTCACACTGAAGCAGCATATCGGTTTCATGGTATTTAAATATTGTATTTTGAAATCAAGCTGCAATGGCCTTGTTTGTACCCACAAGCTCAATGCACTAATTGTGTGTGTATATATTCTGACTTAACATGGAGAAAAAATGAGCTGACAAAGCATTTTACTGTTGCTGTGTGTATCAAAGACTTGCGTCACAAAAGGGGTTGGACACTCTTTGGGATAATCCTGTTAAAGAGTATAACCTTATTATGACAAATTGTCTTTTCAACCCAACAGTCTTCAAGGATGACAAATAATGTTCTAGTTTTACCAAAGTTCTGTTTTAATTTCATGCGTCATTTTCCATGAAGGGATGATATTTTTCCACCCTACACCTCATAAGACATTGGTCCTCTGGGAGCTTCCACGTAATTGAACCAAATTTATCTGTAAAAAAAAACAAACAAAAAAAACGTGTTAGAAAATGGTTTTATTTGGAACAACAGCTGTGTGTCTGTAATTAAGAGAAAACCCTCAGCTAATTAAACATATTAAAAGCTTACAAAAATAAGTCAGACTATATATGAGCCTGAGAAAAATGGCAACAACTTTCACAACATGAGATACATAATCAATAATTTTCTAATGTTTGGTAAGTAGACAAGATGCCGACTGGATCCTTTTATTTCTGGAAAATCTTTTCAAGCATTTTATGACGTTTTCATGGTGCTGGACAGCTTCAACTGCAGATACGGAATTCAATCAAGGTTGGTTACTGTATATTCTGAAGCAACCAAAACATTAGAAAATATTTCAAAAAGACAGTTTAGACACCAATAGATTTTGGTCAAGGTTCCTGAATTATGACAGTTTTCGTTTTTGTGGTAAAAATATGGAGTAATTTCAGTTAAATTGACATTTTTAGGAAAAGACACAGTTTCTCTGCATCACCTTGCTCATGAATCTGGAAAAATACTGACCTAGTTCATATTCCTTAAACATGGGTTGGGTCATTATTCTTTGTCCCAATAAGAGTCTTTTTTTTATTCAAATGTGATTTAATTTCACCATTTACATGTTGGGTTTAGGCAAAGATTTGGCCAAAATGTATGTCCAGAACACATCCCTCTATGGAGGGATTGGAGGTCTGAACTTTATGCAACTGCTTAATATAACTTGGGCTTTAAGGGAAGGCTACCTTCATTATTTTTAGTGAAAATGTTGTGAAAAATCATGATTGTAGTATTGAACCTTTCTTTATTCTTAATATAAAAGTTATTTCAAACAGTTTCATCTAACAATGGACAGTCTCATTGCTAAACAGAAGTTCATTTTCCACCTTGGTGTAAGATTAAATTGTTTTAAACTTAAAGACTAAATTCTTCTTCATGCTCCTCTCAATACTGAATGGTGTCAAAGATTTACATCCTAGACAGCCACAGATGAATACACCGTGGTAGCTATAACTGCGATAAAGACAAGGGAATAATGTTTGGATAAAATGTCAACCTTTTCTGTGGAAACCTGTCCTATCCAGGTTATCAGTATCATGTCCCTTTTGATAGGTTTCTCACTTTTCAACAAAGAATAAATGCAACTAGACTCTTAGTCCGTGGGCCAGAATCTGTACGACGTCTCCTTAAGCAATTCCGTTTGAACTTTTAGGGGGCAACTTTCTTTCACTTGGATAAGTTGCTAGAGACTACAGTGATCTTAAAACGCCAATGTTCCCACCCTTTCACTTGCACATTAATAAGTTATAGTCGATTAAAAATATAATTTGTTCCGCCGTAATCTAAGAAATCGCGAGATCCGAGTTTTGCTTATCAACTAATCAGATGGCTGAATCTCAGCGCAAGAGCTCGGTTATTTAAATATGGCAGCGCCCGTGAAATTTTTTTTGCACTTGTTTCAATACGAAAAACGTCCAATTATTTAATTTTCTGGTGCCAGTTGGCGGCGATTTATTGAAAGTTGCAAGTCCTGGATAGACCTGGATGGCAGGAAGAAACAAATAGCCGAAACGTTCTCTCAGTACACAGTTGAGTCGCCGGGACCCGCTGAGCTGGGGAACCGTAGGAAGTGCTACTCGAAGTACACGGACAAAACAAAAATTGGGAGAGCAAGTAAACGTGTTGTACGCGAGCAAACCCACAGCAATCTTTGCTGTCATCGTGAAAGAAGCTGATACCAGACTTCTACTTCATGCAAAGCATGCTTATTTGGAATATAAAGATATTGTTATCTTGAGCCCACACACTGATGTCATGGTCTTGGCTTTGGGTTGTGTGCATTGTTTTGAGAGTACTATCTATTTTAAGACAGGGACTGGCAACAAAACTCGTATTGTAAATATTTCTCATCTAGCAAGTCTTCATGGTCCCAGGAAAGGTCTAGCTTTTGTTGGTCTTCATGCTTTTACTGGATGTGACATGTTAAGTGCCTTTTAAAGGGAAAGGAAAAGTTAAAGCCTTAAGGCTGATGCTTGAATCAGAGCCAGCTGTTAATTGCTTTCAAATTCTTGGGAAAAATTGGGATGTTGATGATAAATTGTTCATTCAGCTTGAAGAATTTGTCTGTCACTTTTATGGACAGAAAAACTGGGTTAATGATGCCAGGTTTAAAACGTTCCCTTCTCTGTAAATCAGATAAATCTTTTCCGCCAAATGATGTTTGTCTTTGACAACATTCTAAGTGAGCTGCATACCAGCTAGCAATTTATAGAAGGTGTTTCAACCAGTTTATTAACGCCCCTAACCCAGAAGGCCATGGCTGGTCCTTTGAAGATGGGGTCCTCTCCTATTGTTGGATGGTAAATCCTCCAGCTCGATCTGATGTCACAATGTACATAACTTGCAAATGCAAGACAAATGCACGTGCTACACAAATCTGTCCATGCAAAAGGGGTCATTTGCCATGTAGTGACCTCTGCCAATGTGTCAACTGTGCAAACTGTCCTGCTATGATTGAAAATGAGAATGATGTGGAAGGGATATACTCAAATGATAATGAGGACTTGGATGACTCAGATGATGAGTTGTGATGTTTTTCATATATGTTGTAAGTTTTTGATGAAAATATAAAATATATAAATATGAGATGTCTGGATTTAAATAATATGATTGTGAGTTCTTGCTATCCTTTATGGAGCTTTAGCTTGACGCTCGTCAGCCTCCGTCGTATTCAAAAACTTCGAAAAATAAAGACGCTAGTCCGCTTCTTGTTTTGAACTGTTTACTAAAAAACTTCACGCCACATTACAAAAACATAAATTATATTTCCAAACTAAATCTTTTAAAGTCCAACGGAGCCTGGGAATGGCGAGGTCAAAAAA